>CAUYPK010017691.1:0-30537 GCA_963574355.1 Loris lydekkerianus | reverse complement strand
CTGGCGACCTGTAGAAGACTGAAACTGGACCCACACCTTTCACCCTTAACTAATATAGACTCTCACTGGATTAAAGATTTAAACTTCAGACATGAAACTATAAAAATAGTAGAAGAAAGTGCAGGGAAAACACTTGAAGAAATCAGTCTGGAAAAATATTTTATGAGGATGATCTCCCTGGGCCATTGAAGCAACACCAAAAATACACTACTGGGACTTGATCAAACTAAAAAGCTTCTGCACAGCCCAGAGCACAGTAACTAAAGCAAGCAGACAGCCCTTAGAATGGGAGAAGATATTTGCAGGTTATGTCTCTGGCAAAGGTTTAATAACCAGAATCCACAGAGAACTCAAACATATTAGCAAGAAAAGAACAAGTGATCCCATCTCAGGGTGGGCAAGGGACTTGAAGAGAAACTTCTCTGAAGACAGGCGCACGGCCTACAGACATATGAAAAAATGCTCATCATCCTTAATCATCAGAGAAATGCAAATCAAAACTTCTTTGAGATATCATCTAACTTCAGTAAGATTAGCCCCGTATCACAAAATCCCAAGACCAGAGATGTTGGTGTGGATGTAGAGAAAAGGGAACACTTCTACACTGCTGGTGGGAATGCAAACTAATACATTCCTTTTGGAAAGATGTTTGGAGATCCCTTAGGGATCTAAAAATAGACCTGCCATTTGATACTATAATTCCTCTATTAGGTATCTATCTAGAAGACCAAAAATCACATTATAACAAAGATATTTGTACCAGAATGTTTATTGCAGCCCAATTCATAATTGCTAAGTTATGGAAAAAGCCCAAGTGCCCATTGATCCACGAATGGATTAATAAATTGTGGTATATGTACACCATGGAATATTATGTAGTCTTAAAGAAAGATGGAGACTTTACCTCTTTTATGTTTATATGGATAGAGCTAGAACATATTCTTCTTATCCAAGTATCTCAACAATGAAGGACAAAGTATCCAATGTACTCAGCCCTACTATGAAACCAATTTATAGCTTTCATATGAAAGCCATAACCCAATTATAGCCCAAGAAGAAGGGGAAAGGAGAGGGGGGGAATGGGAGGGGAGGAGGATGGGTGGAGGGATGGTAACTGGTGAGACCACACCTATGGTGCATCTTACAAGGGTACACGTCAAATTTACTAAATGTAGAATATAAATGTCTTAGCACAATAACAACAACAACAACAAAATGCTGTGAAGGCTATGTTAACCAGTTTGTTGAAAATATTTCAAATTGTACATAAAACCAGCACATTGTACCCCATGATTGCATTGATGTACACAGCTACAATTTAATAAAAAAAAAAAAACAACCCAAAAAATCCCTTTGAAGCAAAGAGAGACTAAATAATGTGCATCTCAGTTCTTGCTCTATATGCCTTTTAGTATATGCATATTCTGTAAGAAGTATAATGTATATATGGCATATTGGGTAAGGTATAGGGCACCAGCCCCATATGCCAGAGGTGGTGGGTTCAAACCCAGTTCTGGCCAAAAAAAAAAAAAATAAAAAAAAAAAATAATAATAAAGAAACTGACTATTCAATTAACTTGGGTACTAAATTCCCAAGTTCTCTGATTATTTGGGAGCTTCTGAAATAAACTGTAAATGGTAAAAATTCACCTATTAACCCAACTTCTAGAAGTTTTTTGTCTGCACACTCATTTCTCATCATTTAATATGTGTGAATTTGTCCTATAAAGTACTTGGGCTTCCTTGGTATATGAACTACCTGTATGCATGTAATACATTTTCAACATGTAATTCATGTTACAGAGAGCCATGCTAGTATATGAGGTCTCAGGTAAACAATACTCTAACTTCCCCAAATACTTATTTATATTAATCAAAATGGTATTTACCTATTAATATTATTAAGAATAGTTGTAAGAGTTCTATGATTCTCTAAGAAAGAATGACTGGGAAAGTAGTTAATAAGGAAAAGCTCTTTAGCAAGTAGTTGGGATAACATCAGCTTTCCCAGATAGAATAAGAACTTGATGTATTAAGGAGAGAAAAAATAACATGTAGATGCTGCTTAAAGTGGTTTTTGTTTTTTTTTTTCATGGAATTTTATAGCAGGCCGAGCTCTTCATGTAAGCTTCAGAGTTTATACATGAGGAAACTAGAGATAGATTGTAATTCTAGAAATAAGGCCATTCACATAGCAAAAGAATAAGGTTATGTAATATCACACCTGAAATGTTCCTTGAAAAAGAAAACTTATTGGCCATTTGTCTGTCTTCTTGGGAGAAGGTTCTGTTCATGTCTCACGCTCAATGGTTAATGGGGTTGTTTGGTCTTTTCTTATTGATTTGCTTGAGTTCTTTGTAGATTCTAGTTACTAGCCCTTTGTCAGATCCATAATAATATGCAAAGACAGATGCATGGCCAACAAACACATGAAAAAATGCTTATCGTCCTGAATCATCAGAGAAATGTCAATCAAAACCACCTTGAGATATCACCTAACCCCTGTGAGATTAGCTCATATCACAGAGTCCCAAAGCTGCAGATGCTGGCACGGATACAGACAGAAGGGAACACTTATACACTGTTGGTGGGACTGCAAACTAATACAGCCTTTTTGGTAAGAAGTATGGAGAATCCTCCAAGAGCTAAAAGTAGACCTCCATTTGATCCTGCAATTCCATTACTAGGCATCTACCTAGAAGAAAAAATATCTTATCATAAGGACATTTGCACTGTTTATTACAGCTCAATTCACAATTGCCAAGTTGTGGAAACAATCCAAGTGCTCACCAACTCCTAAATGGATAAATAAACTATGGTGTCTGTATACCATGAGATACTATTCAGCCATAAAGAAAGATGGAGACTTTACATCTTTATATTTACCTGGATGGATTTGGAGAAGAACATCCTCCTACATAAAGAATCACACAAGAATGGAAAAACAAGCATCCAATGTACTCAATACTAATATGAAACTAGTAGATAAACAACTACACTTGAGAGAAAAACACACATTCAACAAGGGGGGAGGGAAGGAGAAGGAAGTTCAGTAAACTATCACCTGTCAGGTACAATGTAGGGGTACAGGGCACATCTCCTGGGTGAAGGACTCAACTACAACTTGGACTTTACCTTACAAACAAAAAAAACATAGCCTAATCATATGTACCATTATATTAATCCAAAAAAAAAAAAAAAAAAAGGAGGAAGAGGAGGAGGAAGAAGAAAGAAAGAAACCCCAAAACTTAAGGAAACAGCCTAGAGAAAAATAACAATATATGGACTCATTGTTTTAAAAAAAATTTACATTTTTCATTTTAAAGAGAATAAAGATTTGTCATCATTACAGAATATAATACTTCCAAAAAGCAAAAAACACAGAGCAGGTAGATATAGAGCAGTATAAACTTAAGAATTCAGAATTAACTCAGCTTTTCTTCAACTGTATTTGGAAAATATTCCAGTGAAGTCTACAGGGAATTACTTTATGTAATCGGCTTCCTGACTAATGAAAGCCTCTTTTAAGCCCAAGTTCAGCTGTCTATGACTAAGGGTTGAGGCATTTGAACAATTTTCTCCTCAGAGCACTCTGGGAATCCTGTGGTTTATTGTTAACTTTTCTGCAAGCAGTTGGCTTTCAGACACTTGAATTCGAGGGGTACCCTAAAATCCCAGATGATACCTTTTTGTCAAAAGCCACATGTGCAGGAATAAAGTCTGCAGGTGGGGCTTGCTTAGGTTGCCCGTAAGTTAGAATTGGTGCCTTGTTAGCCAACTCATCCAGGTCAGCTTGGGACAGCTGGTTGACCTGGAGCCGGTCCCCACCTATCCCAACTGTTGGACGTCGAGCAATGGCATAGCCATTCCGGTAGCCCAGTGTCTGGCTTCTATGGAAGGCTGTTTTCTGAGGAAGAAAAGAAATGTGTCATTACAACATTATATAAGTTTTTGTTCAAACATCTTTTAAAAATATGACTTAAACCTTTACTTATAAACATCACAAAACTTAAATTAAAAAGTTTACCTACCTTAAAAGGTTCTATATTTTTTTTTAAAAAGGTTCTGTATTTTAAGCTAAAACAGTTGGACAGAATCAAGAAGAGACTTTCCTACCTGAGCTTAAAATAAAATTTAAAGCCTTGTTCTGCAAAGCCCAATTAAACTACAGGTTCACCTTACATGAGAGACTAAAATAATAACTCATGTATACTCTTAATTTTTCACTAGTCTTTCCACATTTTTCTTCTCATCTGGTGGTTTTTAAAACTATAAAACCTAGAAGATCTAGTTCTGTGAAATTTATATTTATGTGCAACACATTTATTTTTATCTGCCCTTCTTGTTACAGTGACACTGATACGTTCATACAGCTCTTTGGAAAGCAGCTGACCATATAAATTCTTGAACTTAATAATTCCATCCCTGATCATTTATTTTAAGGATATGAGCCAAATTTATGGGCATATAATATATGCCTGAAGCTGCCTATTACAATGGTAAATATTGGGAACCACCTAAAAGACAAACATATGAAGATGTGAGTAAATAATAGAAAATTCACTCAATGGACCATTATGTGGCCATTAAAATACTTGTTTTAAAAATGATGTAGCAACCTAGAAAAACGTTTTGTGATCTAATAAGGCCAAAGAACAACAGATAAAATTATATGTATACTATAATTATAAGCATAAAAATATGTGCACGAAAGAGACTGGATTTGTCAAATGTCCTTTGTACTTTATATTTCTGAATTATGTTTACTTTTATGCTTTTTTTCTGGTAATTAGAAAAAAAATATAAGATTACATTTTAAAGAGTAGAAAGGCAAATTAGAGGTTATGTTGTATATTTGATGGTTTTCCTTTTTTTGTTATTTGTCAGGTTACTTTCAAAATTTTATATATAATATTCAATTATATATAATTATATATATATAATGTAAGATTAATCATAAAATGTTTTTATGAAAAATAAAACTTGCCTACATTCTAATTTCTTTGAATTTCAGCCTACCATCTTTCAAGATTTGTGCTAACATGAAAGGGATGATAGAATAAACTTCTTTTGCTAAAGTAGTTAAAACTGCAGCCTTCCCCCCCCCCCCCCGCCCCCCCAGGCTCACTCATTCTGTTGCCCTAGGCTGGTGTGCCCTGTCATCAGTCTAGCTCAGAGCTACCTCAAACTCCTGGGTTCAAATGATCTGCCTCCCTCTGCCTCCCCAGTAGCTGAGATTTACAGGCACCCACCACAACTCATGGCTAATTTTTCTATTTTTAGTAAAGATGGGATCTTGCCCTTGCTCAGGCTAGTCTCCAACTCCTGAGCTCAAGGGACCCTCTGTTCATGGCCTCCCAGAGTTCTAGGATTACAGGCATGAGCCACCACGCAGACTTATTTTTAAGGGTTATGTATTAAAGGTTTCAAGTCAGTGACACCAACTGCTCCAGTTACATGACATAGAACAAAATGGGCTGAACTGACGTCCTCATTAGATAACTTGTGTAACTTCAAGGTCCCTTTTTTCTACTCTAAAGACAGAAGCAACATCAGTGATTTCAGTTTGCCTCCCCACTTTTAATAATGTCTGTATCATCACTTGTCGTGACTCATATGCACCCCAGGCAAATCAACCTCAGGCCTCTGGACTGCTCTTACTCCCTATGGTCTGTCTTCTCATTGCCTTTGGAGTTACCTATATCTAGTCCTTCAGTGTTGAAGATACCATGACCATGTTTTTCACATTCCAAATAAGGCAAATTTGTTGATGCTTGACCAGAGTCCTTAAAATATGAAATATGTCCAATGCTCATATACATCTTTAGAGTCTGGTACTTTTATTCACATCTCTGTAATTCCCAAAACCAACTTAACCCTGCCTACAGTGTAGACTGACACCAAATGCTTAAGCTTCTTTATGGGGCAGGAAATGGCTATAACATTTTCTAAATTACATAAAACTGAAAAGTTCACTGAAATTAAAACTCTATGATGTTGTATCTTAATGCAGGAATAATTATGAAGAGATTCAGAATCCAAATTCTCTCAGGAAAATAAACTAAATATTTTATCTTTAGGAACATGCTCATCTGTGTAATCAGTCTACTGAATCTCATTATTGATTTCCCAGAATATATATTTCAGTGACCCTGTTAATATTAAAACAAATAATCAATAATTTTAAGAACTAAACTATGTCGGGAGAAAAAAAAAGAACCTAAGCTGTTGTTGCTTCTTTAACATTGTCTAGAAAATTCGCCCAAAAGCAAAGCTGAGAGAAACAGCAAAATAAAATTTACACAAGAATCATTTATTAAAATATTAGAATAAAAAGACTAAGGCTAGGGGAAGAGAAAACAGCAACTAAATTGTGGTTGAGGGAACTGAAATGGAATATCTCCTACAAAACAGGGAAAGATGGTTAGAGAAAGATGGGCAAGCTTCACAGAGAAATCACAAAGGAGTTAAGAAACAAAACAAAAACTCCAAGAATGGGGAGAGGGTGTCAATAAACTATAGAAAAGGCAGAAGTGAAGAGAAAAGGGATGGGGTGGGCAGAAGTATAAAGAAGAGAAGAGACTTCGGGAAAGGACCTGGTGGGAAGAAGAGAGCGACATACATACAAGGCCTGAAATGGAGGTGGGAGTGGGAGAGATAGGACTGAGCCCAGGATTCTGGAAGAGGAGGCGGGGCGAGAATAAAGGACGTCGGGAAAGTGCGTAAAGGCGGTTGTGGGAGTGAGGATGGAGGTGAAGAGAGGCTAGAGTGATTAAGGATGGAGCTGGGCAGGTAGGGCACGATGTGGGGGAACCTGCTAGGGAAAAGGCCTACAGTGCCTGGGAATCGAGTAGCGGAAATAGAGAGCAAGAAGGAGGAGGAGGGGGTTGGAGGAGCAAGTGAGAAAGCGGTGCCGTTCGGGGGATGAAAACTAAGGTTGAAGGGACGAATTAACCAGAGGAACCAGATGGAGTGTAAAGGATGGGGGAAGGAATGAGGCTGGCTTGGAAAGGACGATAAAAATTCGGCAGAGAAGAAAGAATTGGGGCAGAGACGAGGACGGGACTAAAGGGAGAGAGGACAGACTTGAAAGGAGAAACAGGTTTTCTGATCCGCCAGCGCTCGGGGTGAGGAGCCGGAGGTGGGGACAAGGTGGAGTTGGGCAGATAAATGCTCACCGTGGAGTCCTTAAAGGACGTGCCCGGGAGAAAAGGCAGGCCATGCACAGGGTTGGACACCATCGCAGCCGGTACCGCCGCCGCCCCCCCGGTCCGGTGGCGTCCTCTCCGGTTGCCCTGGCAACAAGCTGCTGGCCTGGGGCCCCAGTCTCCATGGTAACACCAAACATCCCAGGAGCCGGCTAATGGAGGGCGAGGCCTGAGGCGTACAGGTCTGCGCGTGCGCCGTCCGCGGGACTCCATACTCTCGCGGTAAGGTGGTCCCGGCCACCGGGCGCGGTTAGTGGGTGTTGTGGGGATGACCCCGCCCCTTACGCTTCGCCCCGCCCCTTTCCACTACCAGACGAGGAGACAAGGGATCCTTCAGTGAGACAGGGAAAGGCGGGCGTAAGGAGGCGATATTTCTCGGGGTGATGACTCGGGTCTGAGCCAGCCCTTAGATGGGTTGCGTAGGATGGGATGTACCTTTTTCTTTCCCTCCACCCCAGTCATCGCCGTCCTCACTGAGCTCGGGCATTCTTCTCCCAGCTCTGTCCTCAAAGTGTAAATGGTTGAACCGATGAAAGTGTCGCGACCCCGCTTGCAGATTATTCATGATTACATTTATGTTGCTCTGGGATGGTCAGTGAGCTAATGTAACCGTGTCGTTTCTAATCCTCCCACTGCAACGTTCTCTCATCCCTGTCTCCTTTCAGCTTCCTTTATTCTACCAACACCCTCTCAATGCTTGTAGGCTGGGCCTTGAGTATTTGCTGTCTGAGAGCTGGAGGCTGCTTGTCTCGATATCTCGTTTATACGTGTACATACCTGTAGCTGCGATGAAAAGATTAGAACCGCAAAGGGAAACAAGGCTGCTTCAAAGAGAAAGACTAAATCATAAGAAGCAAATACTGTAAGTGGGGTGGAACATTGTCGACGGCATTCTTACCTTTGGTGCTTTTTACAAATTTTTAATTATTTTTTTTCTTCAAAGAAATGTAATCTTAGTCCTGAAACATTTTCATTGCTGAAACCCGTCAGTGCTGAGGAGCTTAGAAATAAAAACAAAAAGCAAACAAAACCCAGGTCTCTGGAGATTTGGATTTATTAGGGCTGCAGTGGGGGCCAGGAATCTGATTTTTGTAACAGGTGTTTCTGACAATCCAGCCTAGGAACCTGATAGAGTAGTAAGCCTGAACCAGAAGGCATGGCTCAGTGTCATGGGTGGTTTACTGCCAGTACAGACAGCAGCTTTACTTTTAGGGCTGCTTGTCAGAGCAAATCTTGTTGGGTTTCACTAATTGGCCTGAATGCACTAAGTGGCACCTGGAGCAGTTATTGATGCCTGTCGACCACACCTTCCCTAAAGAGTTTCTTTCCGAACTCTTCCTCTCCCCTTACTACTTCTGTTTCCTTGTCTCTCTCTTTCTCTTTTTTTTACTTTTAAAAACGTTTTCTTTTCATTGTCTGTTGGTACTTTAATATAGCAGTTTAATGCACTAAAAAAACTTCAGTGAAATTATTAGCATTGTTCAAGTTGTTGAAAACTTTAAAAGTACATGACCCTTGCATTATTATACCTAAGCCACCAACCTAGGATGGAAGCCAGTCACTGGGAGAATATGTCCTGCTGACAACTTCGACCTTCCAAAGAGAAAGAAGGTGCCTTTCCCAGTCTCTACCCTTGATGCTGGTTATCCAGAATCACTGATAACTATAATTCTCACCGACTCTTTAGGTTAACCTTAAACTCTTGCAAGTACTATGATCCCTCCCTCCTTCCCTACTCTCTTAGTAATAAAAGTAAATTCCATGGCATTAGGACACATTGCAAAGCCTACATTGACTAACTGCATAGTTATATTTGTATTTCCTGGGTTGGGTAGGGAAGGAGCTTGTGAGGCTGGAAAGAGTGAGTCATTCCTAAGCTGATTGTCCATTGTGGCATCTGTTTCTATTTGAGGAGTGCCCTCTACTCAGATGCATTTCTTTCCCAGAAGAGCACCCTAGTTAAATGGTTAGGAGTGTGTTTTAACTACTTTGGAGCCCCCAGAAATGCATGGTGAAGAAAACTTCGGTTGGTCTATGACCTCCTAAATATACCATCATCTCCAAGGAGGGGAAGTCTGGTAGTGTTGCATCAGTGCTAAAAAGCATAAGGACAGGTATGTGAAGAAGGAGAAAACAACAACAACAACAACAACAAAGATAGGGCTTTAGAAAACTGCCTGGACCCTTAGAAGGTGTGGTATGACTAAGTGTTTATATCTCATTTTGACCACTCAGCACGTATTTCCCTTTAGTTTGTACCCACGATTTCCTACTTTATGGAAAATACAGGAGAGGGCAGGAACCTGATTATCTTTGGCAGTAAAAAAGTGCCATGATTGAAAGGCTATTGCATAAAGCCTGGATTCAAAAGACCACAGAAATATTGCATGATATTTGGCAGGTGTTTCAGAGCTTAGAGAATGGAAAAAATGGAAAGGTCAGACTTCTAGCAGCCAAGCCCGAAACAAGGCCTCATGGGTTGGATGACGTCTCTCAGGGAGACTGATGGGAGATGTCCTGATGAGACAGATCACGCACTGTCACCTAAAATAAATGTCTCCCCTTTAAGCATTTTGCCCACAGCTGGCTTCACCCAGACTTTGTTTTAAATACTATGATATTCTTATTCTTCAGTACCTGAATTCAGGGGATGAAAAATACCAAACAGCTGTCTGTGTTCCAGATTGTTTCTGCAGTGATTTTGGTGTTCTACTTCCCTCTGCTGGAGAAAATTGTTACAGCAAGACTTCTGGGCACAAGGAGGGGATCCCCAAACAAGGAATTACACACGGCACGTTTTGCAAATACTGGTGGGTGGTAAGTGTGTGAATACAAGGATAAGTTGGTCAGAGGTATGTTCCTCAGTCAGAGTGCTCTCCAGCATTCATTTCCATCATCCCATGGTCTCTGGAATCTCTTATATAAAGAGCAGGTCCCGTCAACAATACTGATCGCTACAAAATATGGCAAAAGGAGAAACATCCAGTGATTTCCAAGAGGTTCTAGAATAGATTTAGGAGCTGCAGGAGATCTTTATTTGACACAAAAATCAAACAACTTTCATTTAAACTATTTTAATCTTTCTCTACTGCCTGCGATTTGGAAAAACCTGTTTTTCTGATGCTTTTTCGTCCTATTTGATGGCTTAGCTGATTTGGTTAGAATTCCCTTCTCTCTTTAGAGGTCATCAAACATAGTTCACAAGATATAAACTTCATAAGAATAGGTTTTTTTTTGTTTTTTTTCATTGCTATTTTCCTAGCTCCCATCAGTGTCTGGAATCTTATAGATACTCATTAAACACCTATCAAATAATTGACCAATGAATAATGGCCAAATGAATGAACAATGATTCAGAGATCTGCTGGTAAAGTATTTTTCAAACTTCCAGCAGCTCCTCATCAGTAATTCTTAAAATTAACTCAATGAATTGTGACCACAACCAGACTTAAAAAAGAAAAAAAAGAAAGAAGTTGTCAGGATGCATCCCATGTTATATGGGTAAGAATAATACAGGGAAAATATTTTCAAGATACGTATACAATCATATTGTGAGTAGGGCTATCATGGTCACAGTAAAAATGCTTAGAAAGTGATTGACACAATTTAGCTAATTCATTTTACTAATAAGAAATTCACAGACCAAAAGACGTTAAGGAACTATCAGTTAATGATTAGTTCCCAACTGACATCCATCTTAGACTCTACCTTAATTCTCTCACAGCTGTAAAAGATATCCCTCATTTAGCACAGGAGAGTTCATTGGTCTTGGCGTTCTGTTTGTAAGATATCTCTGACATAATGAAACATCAGTGTGAACAAGTGTGCAAAGGCAAGTGTGGGAATGGTGGGGTAGTAATATTGATTACAGTTTTAGATTCCAAATGTTGACAGGATGTGATTCCATTTATTCAGGTAAGTGGCAACTTTGAAGCAAAGGGGAAAGGACTTTGATACCTCCTTTCCTGTTGCACATCCCAAACCACTTTTCCTTTTCACCCTTCACATATGCAGTGTATAACAAAGTGAAACACCAGGTTGGGTTCTGAGAGCCACGTTCTTGCCCTAAGTGTGTTCTGAATATTTATATGAGTTTTGATAATTTACCCATGTATCCTACTTTTTATCTCTAGAGAAGCCTAGATCAGAGTTAATGATCATTCATTGCTTTGGGATCATGGGATCATTTTGAAAATCCTATAAATGCTGTGTACTCTGGCTCCTCAAAATGCACATATTCAGATGTACAGATTTTACTTATAATTTCACGGAGTTAATAAGTAAGCTCCAGTGGGTGTAGGAAGAATCTATTGAGCTCTCCCTTCTCTGAAATTTAAGAGATAAGAAGTTCATCATATAGTACACCAGACGCAGACTGATATGGTGGTTAAGATTGTGGACTGTAGAAACTCTTTGGGACAACAGACTCTGGTCTGCAAACAACTGAATTGCAGAGGCAGAAAAAGAGTAAGGTGGAAAGAAAACTTACAGATTAAAAGTCAACCAATTGCAACGTGTGGGCCCTATTGGGAATCTGATTCAAACAAAAAGACTTTAAAATAATTATGATACTTATGAGAATCTGAATGTTAAAAAGAACTGTTCTTTAATTTTTTAGCCATGGTAACGGCATTGTGGTTTTGCTTAAAGCATCTTCATCTTTTAAAGATACATAAATAAGTATGTATTATGGAGAAAATGATATAATGTCTGGAACTTCCTTTGAAATAATATGGAAAGAAGCAAATGAGTGGGGATGTGGAGGAAACTATTAAAATAGATTGAATTTGAGTTGATAATTTTGATGTGATTATCTGGGAATTCATTATATAATTTTGCCCACTTTTATATATGTTTGAGGTTTTTCATATTAAAAAAAGTTAACTTTTTTTTTTTTAAGTGTAGAGTCTAGAGCTAGGCTACAGAGGTACAAATTCTAATTCTAGTACTTACCAGCTCTGTGACCCTGTGGAAATTTCTTAATCTTTCTTTAGCTGTAAGCAGGGTCAATAATAACTACTGCCAATTCACAAGGTTGTTGTGAGCATTAAATGAGTTATTACGTGTCAGCATTTACAATAGTGCTTGGCACAGTAGCTGCTCGATGACTGCTTGCTGTGACCATTGTCTAGGGTAGCACTCAGAATGGACAGTTTGGAGGGTGAGTGGGGATTGAACAAACCATAGATGACTAATTCAAAACAGACTGAATTCAAAAAAGAAGGGAGGTGAGTTGGGGAAAGGTGCTGGGCATTTTAAAGACTGCAACATTTAGAAAGGTTTGGCTTGTGTGAGTTAAGCCTTGCTTTCCTTTCTCCTGTCCCCTCCTATTTTTTATAGATAACTCAGGCACACACACACCCAGATCCTTTTAGCAGCTAGGAGGACTCCAATCCCTCCTCGAGCTGGACTTAAAAAGAGCACGAGGCCTTTCCTGTGGGCCATGGAGAGGGCTGGAGTCTCCCACAGAGTCATGACCTTTTCCTCTTTCTTTGGTTCCTCATCTATTTTTTATCACCACTGGGACATGAGAGCAGACAGGGAATTTAAAGCCTTTGCACCCAAGTGTGAAGGTGCTGGCAGGTAAATGAGCTGGTTGTGAGGCTGAGGAATAGAGGCAAGGACCCGGGTGGTAAGTCACCAAGGTGCAACCCAGGAGCAATGGCTTACACAGAGCAGATTCAGTTGGGAAACGCATTTAACCACACTGACAATTGGCCACTCTCAACTTTTAACTCCCTACTACAGAGGTTCTTTTGTATCATACATGTGATAAGCTTCCCGTCAGTATCTCTAGTGAGACCTGCAAATCCTTCTCTCCCTTTAATAGGGGATAGGTGGGAAAAAGATGGGGTCTTTGTGTTCCATTCTCTGCCTGTACTGAGCTGAGAAACTGTGAGCCACTGGTTAGAGAAGATTGCATCAATCTAATAGTTTAAAAACTGACATTGGCCCTGGGATGGTATACTCATTTTCTAGGGCTATCATAACAAAGTCTCACCAAACAAGTGGTTTAAAACAACAGAACCTTTTTGTGTCATCATTCTGAAGGCTAGAAGTCATTCTCCCTCTGTCATTCTCCCCCCACCCCGAAGCTTCTGGTTGTTACCAGCCATCCTTGGCACTTCTTAGCTTGCAGGTACATAACTCCAGTTCTCTGCCTCCAACATCACACGTTCTCCCCTGTGTGTGTCTCTGTCTCCACTTGGCCGTCTTTCCTCTGGGTCTTCTCTTCTTATCCAACACTAGTCATGCTGTGTTAAGTATCCACCCTACTCCCTTACGACTTCATCTACTCTGTCTCCAAATAAGGTCACCAGTTGAGATAATGGAGATTAGAACTTCAACACGAACACATAACACATGGGACTCAAGCAGTAAAAAATGAGTGAGTGGACCAGTAGGGTTTGACAACTCTTGGGGACCATAGTGAGAAAGGGCAGTGCTGCCAGCCTGTCTGGGTATCGGGGTGCCAATGCCTGGGGACATCATGGAGACCGAGTGTAGGGGAAGGAAGGGGGAGGACGGCAAGAAGGCCCACACCATCCCCTTAGGAAAATAAAATATCTTACTCTGCTATGGGTGGAGAGAAATCCCTCCTGAGGGCCTAGAGCTCTTGCTCTGGTGAGAGTTGTCTGGGAGCTAAGGGGGAAGGGGAGAGGAGGAGGGGGAGGGGAGGGGCAAAGAGGGCAAACCCACAACACTGCTCAGCATGGTGTGACAGAAATGATAATGACAACAATTGCCACTAGCACTTGCTGAACACAAACTGCTCTGGGTGCTAAGGTATTTTTCCCATGGTAAAGTTTGTCATATCCCAGGGTAATTTGTTCTTGTTTAGAAAAGAAAAAACACTAGGGGGGAGGGGGGGGGCGATGGTAGGCATGTTGCCATAGAAGTCTTAAAGAAATAAGGTTAGCCTGGAATAGTGCTCAAAATCAATTTAATGAGGAATAAGATAAATTAAAAGGTCCTGAAGGTAAGCAAGGATTCACTAGAGTCATTTTATACACATTAAACAAGTGTTGAAAAATAATTTAAGGTCAGTCAGTGATTTTTAAAGTAGGTTTGAGTCCTTTAAAGTCTTCAGGTGACTACAAATGACATCTGAAATTAACGTTTGTAATGTGACTGGTCCATGCTGGATTCTATAGCACAAGACACGTTTAGGAATCTCATCATTGGTACCACCTCAACAATAATACCATAAGGACTTTTGCTTGCTAAGTGTCTAGAAATGAGAATTGCATCTTTAGTTTCACTTCATTTATTGTTGAGGGAGGATCTACCTCATACTTCCTTCTCATTTTAAACTTTTTCTTATTTTTCACAATTGGCAATGGGTAATCAGGTTAAAGAATCTTCTACATTCACTTAATTTTGGTGGTTAAGAATATGGAGTCTGGATTCCAAAGCTTGGGTTTCTGTGATCTTTCATCATTTAAAAGCCAGGAAGTATTGGGGAAAATTCACTTTACACTTCATTTTCCTGATTTGTAAAATGGGGGAGGTAATAGTACAAACCTCACAGGGTTTGTGTGGTTGCTATCAGGGTTAAATGAAAGAATCTAAGAAAACAATTTAGCCAGCCCAGTACTTGGCCAGTAGTGAATACTAGATAATGTAAACTGCTATTATTATTCCCACTTTTCAGACTCTTCACTGGATGTGTCATTCCATTTCTTCCCAGGAATTATCCAAGAGTGCAAACTAATGTCAACAGAGTAAGGAAACATTCAAAGCCTATCTAGGAAGTGGAGGTCGGCACTCTAAACACGCTCTGGGAGGAATGTGGGGGGAATCCTGCTAGCCTGAGAGTGTGTCCATGGGAATAGTTTGCTGGGCCAGGCCCACAAATGGAATTAGTTAATGTTAACCTGGTTTTGTGCAGATGGCAGGAAACACAATTTGCCATATTTGCTAAAGGCAAGGTCTTGTTTAAGTAATAATTAATACATGTAAACAGTTCACCTAAATTTCCTTGGGCAGAATTCTTCCCCAGCTTGCCTCTTCCTGAAGTCACAGGAAAAGCAGAAGTCCTTACAAGGCCTAGCTTCTGTCCTCATCTCCCACTCTCCTCCTCTCTGTTCACATGCTCTGGCCTCGGGGCCCTTGCTCTTTTCCTTCTGCCTGGGAGAGAAACACAGCTGCCTCCCTCACCTATCTTTCAGGGTTTTTCCCCAAGTCTGTTTAAAAATTGCACACTCACCCACCCCTCCAGACTGTCCTTCTCCCTTGCTCTCTATTTCTCCTTGGCACTGTCACCTTCTAATATACTACTGTATATCATTTATTTGATTTCTCTGTAAAGGGTGAGGAATTGCGTGTTTATTCATTCCTGTGTCCTGACTACTAAGAACAGAGTTTGGTAACTGGTGCTGTTTGTGGAAAGACTGTCAATGAATACACATACCGAATGAATACACATACCGCCTACCACTGCCTACCCGCTCAGCAGGCCTGGCCTCGCCTCCAGGGAAGGTCTTTCTAGCATAGCATTCTGAGTCTAGGGGCTTGATTCAGGAAAGGCATTGTATCCAATTCTTTCAATACAAGAGATAATGTATCATTGGCTTGGTTTCATGAGCAAGTATCTCTGCCACAATATCATCAAATTACCTATGTAATGTCACATCAGAAGGGAGTGTATGTAACTATCTTGGTATTCCTGTAAACTGAGACAAGGGCTATTGATTTTATACTTTATGGAATTGAAAATACCAGGTTGCTTTAAAATTTCTAGTTCATAATTTATGGTTTTTCAGGAATCTTTACATACACTGCTAATTTACCTTTTATCATTGACAATATTTTGATAAAAGCTTATTTTACCCTAAAAGGGATTTAATTTTAGTGATGGGCCTGTGGATTATCTTTTCTTCTGCATTCTCTTTAATAAGCATATATCACTTTAAACTGAGAAATAATGAGTTCTTTGGCTTTCTGCTAAGTCTATATAAATCTTACAAAGCAGAGAAAGATTTTTTAAATTTCATACTCTAATTTATACCTCTTGTTAAAATTCCTGGGAGAGCCAATTGTTTGAGGAACTGATAATCCCACTGAAAGATGAGAGGGAGGATTTGGGAATTGGTAAGATTATTAAGACTAGAGAAGATTCTCACCCAAAGATTCAAAGGTATTTTCAAGAAATTGACTGGAGAATAGGATTTAACCTGTGGACTATGAAACTTTGGGGTTTCTGAGAAGCCTCTGTGTGCACAGAATGCCTCAGTTGGTATCCAAGGATGTGGTGGAGAATCCCTTTACCTCAAAAAGAAGTGATACAGCCCTGGCTGTGCATGAGATATTTAGAATCACAAGTTAAAATGAGATGATATAAAGAATACATTATGCATAAAAGTGCTCCATAGGCTATAAAGGGCTCTGCACACATTTGGCCCTGATGTTTCTGATTCAGTGGGCCTTGAATTCATCTGAAGGACAAATGAATTTACACATTGTAAGTAGTGTGATTTCAAGCCAGTCACTCTACCTTTCTACTGTTTTCTGGTTCAAAGGAGGCCTTTTTTTGCCTTACTTACTTCACATGGTATATCATTTGTGCTCAAATGGATATGAAAACGTTTTGGGCAGCACAATGCATGATAAGATTTGAGATGTTACTTTCTAGCCTTTACCTTGGTCAAAGCCTCCTGAAGTCTTTACAGTGAACAGAACAGCTCTTCCAATGAGACTCATGCGAGAAGAGCCCTCAGTGAGAGATGCTCTCAAGGTTAACATTTAAATTCTTTTTAATAAAAACAATTTTCCTTCCACATGAAATTTTTTCCATGGAATTCCACAAGGGTTAAGGTTATTTATTTATTTGTTTTTAAAGAAGGCAGCATGCTGTTTTCAACTTACCAAGTCAGGAACTCCACTCAGGTTAAACCCCCACATCCCTCTCCATCAAGGCTGGGACTTCCTGTGCCTGGGAAGCCTATGTTGTTTGTGGAAGTATAGGGCTCCTTTGTGTCTGGATGTGTCAAGGATTCCCAGGACTGATTTAAATCAACTAGAGGGCGGTGGGAAGGGTTAGAGAGGCTGCAGGAACAACAGGAGGTCCAGGTGGCTTTAAGATGACAACTTTGCTGGAGGGAAAATGTTTTCAGCCTCTAGAGAGACAGAGGAAAAGAGCTTAATCCTTTTGAAAAGGTTCTGAGCCAAACCAGATTCCGGCTTCCTCCGGGCAGGTGGCACTCCCAAGGGTCCCTTGATCTGGGACCAAGATCTGGGAAGGTGACTCAGTCATGGTCCAGGGGCAAGCTGCTAGTCCTCACTAAGCAGAATGCAGACTCTCTGAGTGAAGGTGTCTTTTTCTTCACTCCAGTATCTCCAGAGCCAATATGGCACCTGCCACTAATAGGTACTCAATAATATTTTCTTGAGTTTAACAGTGACAATGAAAGCATATTCAAACTGCCCAGTGCCCCTGCTTGGATTTGGGCAACAGGGAAATCCATAATTCTCTAGGTGGGGCCTCTAGCCATAGGAATGCCGCTTTCTAACTGTTACTGTGACACTATATAGCCTGGAGCTGCAGCAGCTTAGAGGATCATCTTTTCCACAGCTATTTAAATTTAATAGTGAAGGCTAAAAATTATTTAATGGATAAAAGTCACATTTCTTAATTTTTGCTTTTTTTTTTTTCTTTAGACAGCTTCTCCCTCTGTCACCTGGGCTCAAGTATAGTGTTGTCATCGTAGCCCAAAGCAACCTCAAGTCCTTGGCTCCATCAATCCTCCTACCTCAGCCTCCTGAGTAGCTAGGACCACAGGCATGCACCACTGTGCCCCGTTGCTTTTTCTGGTAGAGACCAGGTCTTTTGCTCAGGTTGGTCTCCATCTTCTGACCTCAAGCGATCCTCCTGCCTTGGTCTCCCAGAGGGCTAGGATTATAGGTATGAGCCTCTGAGCTCAGCCTTAGAGGTCACATTTCACAACACATATAGTTTAGTATCTGTTATGGTAGATATATAGTATAATACATAATTTTTAGACATCAAAAAATGTCCAACAATTCAAAATTCTGAAATCTTTAAACTATTATCTATGAAAGCAAAAGTGTTTATTTAATTAGTTTAAAATCTTCATAGTGATTAACCCCATAGCTCATTTGTGCTCTACTCACAAGGAGGGATTACTGTGTGTGTGTGTGTGGGGGGGTGTATGTGTGTGTACATGTGTATTCTGGAGTTTGGGTATGTGGACTTTTTTAAAAAAGCTTTTCTATTTTCTTACTTCTTTATGGATGTAAAGTGTCCCAGCCTCTTTCTTGCTCCTGGCAATGTCTAGATAAAACCTTTCTTTAGGATGGGCCTCGTCAAAGTGCCTTGTCAAAGAAAGAAGGTAGTGGTTTCTTTAAACTGTTGACACTACAATGATTCATATACATATACAAAATGCATTTGGTGTTTTTTCATGTAAGTCTATAAATTTATATGGACATAACCTAGTTCCATTTTTTTCTTTGCCAAGCAACCAAACAAAACACATGACCAACAAAATTAGTAGGCAGAAGACTTGGGGACAGTGGCTGTGCCGTAAGGCACCATCACCATCTGCAGGATTGGAACTACAGTGCAGGAATTTGTGAACAGGTAGGCAATGAAGGCCGGAACAAACTACCTTCCTTCCATGGCCCTCAACTCCTACTACTTCTTTTAAGCTTCCAGGAGAAGACACTTGAGAATACTGTTATTGAGTTGCAGCCGAAATTAGAAATGAAACTGTAACATCTTAAGAATATTAACATTCACTGGTCAGTAAATACAGGTCAGGAAGTAGTCAAGATGGAAACAGGCACACGTGTCCCCACTTTGCTGAGTCCTGCTAGGGTCTCTCCCTCGCTGAGTAGAGGCTCAGACAAATCCAACAGGATTTTCACTCACAGACAGATGTGAACGATAGATAAGTTTAGGTTTTTTTCTATTTATATTTTAATAGGTTGAAAGTCTTAACTAAAAAAGGGAGAGAGAGAGAGAGAGCCAGCAGCACTGCCAGTAGTTTTCTATTACAGGAGGGGCTGTTAGAGAGCAAGACAGCCTTCTCCTTTCATGCCTAATTATTCCCTTTCAACGAACTAGATCTGCTCCTTACTGATATAGTCATTAAGTGAACATGCTTTAAAAGGAGAATTTAACCTCTCAAAAGTCTGAGTAGTTAAAAACATCTGCATCTCATATTTATATATTTCTAATAAGATGCTGATATTTTAAGAGCATGTCATAGCCCACTACCTCAATGCTTCTCAAATATCTCTTCTAAAAAACTTTCTTTTTTATTTTTAGTTTCTAATCACTTGATGGGCCAATATTTATGTAAATTAAAATAAAAACCATATGGCAATATCTACGTTTAGTGCCTCTCTTGTGTCATAGGCCGTGAACAGTGCGCAGACTGGCCCTGGTCTGTGCATGCATCTGAGGATCACTCCTCCACCTCCTGTTCTCTCTTTTTAAAAATGACCTGCATCTGACCTAGAGATCTCTGTCCACCAGAATCATCACAGTTATATTCAAGATCTTCATTGACACCCAGCTTTCTTGTGCCCTCTTCCCTCACTTCTCCTTCCAACTTCTATAAATACAGTCTTTGAATTCATAACAAAAATTTCACTTTCTAGTTCCTGTTTTAAAATGACTCTACATTTGCAAAGTATTTGCACACTTCCCTCATCCTCTTGTTCAGTTCAACTCTGTTCAGTTTTGCTTTTATTTGCTGTGAATTTGGCCTAGCCACGAGAAGCTTGTGTTAAGACACTTGGGTAGCATGGAAGTTCAGATTATTTGAGGATACACAGGAGAACTCCATCTAGGAAAACAATGTAGCTGACAGGACACCTGCTTTCTTGATACAGGAAAGCTTCAGTTGAACATCTTTTTTTTGTGTGTGTGTGTCTGTTTTTTGATTGATACACAACTCTAGCTTTCTGTTTTCTTTCATTCACTGGTTGGAAAGCAATCAATTATTTTTTCTTACTCCAGTAACTCAAAACAGAAAATTCTACATGGGCATACATTAACTATTCATACATTTCCATTTATAAGGCACAAAAGCCAAAAATCTCTCAGAAAAAGGAAAAAAAACCCCCAAAAACAAATATCTGAAGACAACAAAGTAAGCTAATAATACAAGAGGTTTACATAATTAGAGTTAAAACAAACCACTTCCCCTTTTAGTGAATAAGGGAACTTCTTATACTGATAAGAACTGTAGTCTCTTAGGAGAGGGCTTCACAGCCCTTCCTCTGACACAGCCTCCTTCACCGGATTAGTGCAGAAGTCAATCCTCAGAGAGGGCTGCATGGCCAGAAAACACCAACTGCAAGTACCACCCACACCACAGAAGCTGCTGGCTGCCATGTTCCAGAGCACTTCTGCTACAGGGTGCCTGGATCACAGCTTGTCACCCAAAGGAGATGTCGAGGACTAGTTCACTATGAGCACACATGCTTGCTTGTCTTGGACTTGATTATTTTGAAGCGTTCTCCTCTAAGCTGAAGTAGAAGTGTCTCCCTGTGGACCCTGAACAGGGGGAGTTATGCGGGTCCTTCATCAGGTAGCATCTGTATAGGAGGCTGGATCTTGGGTTCCTCTTGATTAGATCTCTAGAGGGACCTTGAGAACCAGTTCACCCTACTAAGGGCTTGGTAACACGCTAGTAAAATCTGGAGATGATTCCCTGGAGCAATCTCCAGATTTCCTAGCCCTTATAGCTCTCAAATAACCTGCAGTCCACAAGTATGAAATAGAAGGGTCCCATGACATCAGACGGCATCCATCCTTGTTGGCTGGGCCTCCAGGTGGCTCTTGGCACTGTACCTTTTAGTACCACTGACATTAATATATGATAATGAGCTTCCTGAATGTCCACATGAATCCACTAAACTGCTTCCTGGTCATTTATATTATCATGCAAGGTTGGGATGGGCATGAACAGCACTTCAGAGGAAACAGCCAGGCACACAGTCATCTGAGAAAAGGGTCAGTGTTATAGTGGATGAGAGAGGAGGGAAGAGAATCAGATGAGCTGAGTGATTCATCATGTCTATGAGTTTCACCGATTCATCTTGAAGATTCTGAATTTTCTGCCCTGGACAATCTGAAATCCAAATGAAACGGGTCCTCGGGTTAGTTTATTCAATGCAATCCCCCCAAACCAGCATGGTAGGATGGCCATTCCAATAGGGTGAGGACCAGCCACCTATTTATTTGCCAGTCCAATTTTATTATCCATTTGGCTCTAGGACTTGCCCCTGGAGGCCAGAGTCAGAATTCTGCTAAATTTTCAGGCATAAAGATGGTTCTCCTTAATTCAGTGTTCCTTGAATCTCAACCAAGATCTTTTCCCTTCCTGTGCTGTGTAAGACTATGATCCAACAGGGAGAGGAAAACTTTTATTGATAACAACAAAAACTCCTGAATCCTTTTGTTCTCAAATACTGCAGGATAGCATATCTTGGAAATACATATTAACTTAACAGCCAACCCTTAAAAGTAAAAAGTCAACTTCTATTGTATCAAGTTTTCTGCAAATCACTACAGGCTGCCTGCATGGCTTGCCCCACCGGCCAGCTTCAGGAATCCTTCTTGGTCAGTCTGGCCTTGACTTTGTGCCTCAGGAGTGCCGCAGTGGCAGCGCTGCAGGCTGCCAAGAAAAAGAAGGAGAGGCAGGCCGTGTAAACTGACAGGGGCCCGTGGCGCTGCAGGAAGATCTCCCGCCGGGCCTGGTAGTCCAGGAGAATGGCCTCCAGCTGGGAGAGTGTGCAGATGGACAGAAAGGCGTGGAAGATCTGATGTCCATGGCCCACGATGTCGCAGGAACCCGGGAAGTACTTCTCAGGCACCGGGCAGGAGAAGAAGTAGGCGCTGACCAGGAAGAAGAGGATCTGGAGGGTGTGGTACCAGGCTGCCTGCTCCTGGCAGCCAGCCAGGTGGCAGAGAGCCACGCGGTGCGCCACGGGGCTGATGTCTAGCACGAAAGCCAGCCCTGCGGGCACCACCTGGCAGATCTTCCTCATGACCGGGTAAGGCCTCCGGTAACGGTACTTGGCGTAGCAACAGCCGGCACAAGACAACCAGCCACAGAAGGCGGCCGCCGGCAAGAAGAAAAGCCAGAAGCGCTCGTACCAGGCCTGGTCGGAGCTGTAGAAGAAGTGCGCCAAGGCACTGCCGTACTGGTACACGCTCACGCCGACGTAGTCCGCGAAGTACAAGGTGTAGTGGGAGAGCTCGGACTTGGACTGCAGCAGGTGGGCCAGCAGGCTGCAGGTGAGGTACGCCACGGAGGACAGGACGAACAGCAACAGGGGCAGGGCGCGCGGGGACGCCCACGGCAGGGCCTCGGTCTCCGCGAAGGCCCAGAAGCGCAAGAGCACGGCCAGGGCCGCCAGCAGGTGGGTCCACACGTTGACCACCTCATTGTGCTTCTGAAAGAGGCTGAAGAAGTAGTAGCGCCACTCGTGCCCCGTGGGCCGGTAGCCGGTGTGGATGTAGGGCTCGCGGAAAAGCTGCGGCACGTCGCTCTCCAGGACGGTGCAGGGCATCTTGGGCAGCCCGTCCTCCAGGATCTTGGGCAGGCGGCGCAGCTGCTGCCCGCTCACCGACAGGGTGCTCAGGCGCTCCAGGATGGCGGTGGTCATGGCCGCGCCTGCCCACCTCTGCGGCGCCGGCTAACGGGGTGCAGCCTGCAGAAAGGGAAGGAGACCAGCAAAACCAGTGAGACCCAGGGTTAGCTAGATGACCGAGGACCTGTGGCTTCCTTAACGCAACGCGGCTTTCTAGGGCAGCAGGGGAAGCTGGCCACTGCGATGGCTGCGCCAAAGCTCATTTTCTTCTGTGCAGTGATGGCGATGGACCAAGATCATTAACTGCCCTAATATTCTGATTCTGTGCCTACTACACACTACAGAGTGAAGCAAAGTTACATCTTGTAAAATGGAAATGTTAGCTGCCCTAATGTGAAATCAGTGACTTAATGACTTTCAAGATACAAGGATATCTACAGGGCAAGTACTAGGTGACCTTTAAAGGCTACCAGGTTTTCTAGGTATTGCCAAAATGTAGCCATCAGACAGGCTCTAAATATTATGTTGAAACAGAAGAATTAATAAATGTTGACATTACTAATGATAGCCTAAACTTCTCTAGCACTCACCTACCTTAAACCTTCTGCTAATTTCATTGGTAACTTAAAAATCTGAGGTAAGCAATTGACTGAACCTCAAATTAAGGACAGGTAAATGATTCACCAGATATACATCCCAGACCAGTGTATATCTGGGATACTTCACAGTTAAATCAACATGTGGCTAAATTTAACATAAAATCTAATTGCAGAGATTGCTTTTCTTTTCTCTCTTCTTTTTTTTTTTTTTGGTTTTAATTATGGTCCTGAAAGCAAATAGTTTTGGATTTGCTTCTCCTGAATAACCACATCTGTACTTAGTGAACCTCTGGCGTCAGAAATGCTTAATTTACACTTGGCATTTCTAGGTGACTAATGAGCCAGATGAGCATACCAATTACTTCAGAAAATATTTCATAAAATTTCTGCAAAGTTTCATATGGAGTTGTTAGGTAAAGAAATAGATTTTGATCTATTTAGATCTACATTATCCTCTGTATTTATATTTGTCAAACATTTTTCTCCAGACAAGTTCAATATCTGATTTACCTAAATGGCTCCCTTCTTTCAAAGACCCTCAATTAGGAGAGATTCCATCCGTGCTGCTCAGGGTATGTCTAATTTTAGCACAGAAAATGTAATATTCCTACTCATACTTCTTAATCAATCCTGAAAGAGAAAAAAGCCTAATCAGGTTATAAAAAAAAAAAAAAGGAGGGCATGGAAACCAATAAAATTTGACACAAGTTTAGAAAGAGCTGGAGTCAAGTCCTGGCCTTGTCACTTACTGGGTGACCTTGGGCAAGTTACAAAACTCTAAGCCTCAGCCTCGTTATCTATAAAATGGGGGTGATAATTCTACATTTGTACAGGTTACTGTGATGGCTAAGTGAGAGAATCTGAAACATGAAGTGCTTAGTGACCCAAGACACGTGCTTAGTAAATGTGAAGCACTACTGTTATTTTTATTATTATGCGGTGGGCTCCGAGGTAGGCACTAGCGGGCAGGATATAAGGACTGATTAAGAGAGGCTCTCTACCTTTCAGGAGGCCACAGCCTACTGGGAAAATAGGAATGTCGAGGAATCAAGAGAAAAACAAGCAATGAGTGGAGGAAGTGCTCCATTAGTGGCCTGCAAGGTTCAGAGGGTCTCTGCCAACACAACCAAAATAGGTGAAGTGGGGGCACCCCTTCTCCAAGCAACCTGTGAACTGACTCTTGAAGAAGTCAGAGTTTCTAAGAGAAGATAAGGGGGGAAGAGACTTTCAGGCAGAGATCAAGGTCAAAGAACTTTTGCCAAGATGTGGGCCTGGAAAGCCCAGAGCATCTGAAGTCTAGTTCATCGTTTGACCCTAGTGCCAGAGGGACCTGAACTCCAATCTTGAGCCCCACTGTCAATGAGCTCCCTGACTCCAGCTTTGTTGTCTGTGAAGCAGAGTTAATGATAAGAGTTACTCACAAGGCTGAGTAAGAACTACTTAACTATAATATGATGCCTGTAAAGTTTTTAAGTATTTGGTTCCAAGGGTGCAAAAACATTTGCCATTATCATGGCCATTGCCGGGTGTCAGAGGCAGGAATGGTTCATGAGTGGAGGGCCTAATGTCCTCTCATTACTTCTATGGCAGCCACTGTAACCAATGTATTGAGGCATTAATTCAGCCAGCACCTATCAGGCAGTGGTCTTCTGGCAGGAACAGTCTATGAAGTAGCACTCAATATAGGAATTACAGACACTAAGAGAAGGGTATTAAGAATTATGGGGCAAGCTAGAAAGAGAAAGAGAGAGGGAGTATAGGAAAGAAAAATAAAGTGATCACTCAGAACATCTTAATTCTTCTAAAAACAACTGCAGTGCTTCCAATATCAGCCAGCAGAGGGATCTGAGTGCCTGGGAGTTAAGTTCTGGATGGAGGCTTCTCTAACCCACCTCAGTGGTCAATCTGCAGGAATGGACCTGAGACCTGGGATAACATTTACAGTTGTCTTATTGTTGTTAGCAACACATAATCTGGGGGGAGCTGGGCTTGTTTGTGTTCTGGGGAATTAAAGTGCTCTATCCTTTAGATACAGACTCCTACTGTCTCTTGTGAAGCAGAGAAGGAAATCAGAGTTACCAATCTGATTTTATGGATGGGAGAAATTGAGGTGAGCCAATGGGCATAAAAGCTATAGAAGAAGGAATCCCTGCTCCCCAGTAGGCCCAATCTGCATACTGTTTAAGGTCAAGGATAATTCCATCATCTTTGGGCATCCAAACCAACCTGAGACAATTCTTGTATCCAGAGTTCAAGTACATAATTGCACAAATCTTATTTATCTTCATATCTTTAAAACTGGGTGTCTATTGCACAGCAAATTTCTTACAAACCAACTCCAACGATTAAAACTTTAGATTTTAGTAGTTTAATGATTGGAATGGAACACAATTCAGACCTGAGAACTAAGCAGCCTCTCTTCTGAGAGAGAAAGGACAGAACGTGATGTGTTCTTATCATTAGGCTGCAGAAAACCATTACTACATAGCCCCGACCGTGATGGTTTCTCCAGCCCTCATAGCTTCAACCTTACACCATGGCTTTATGTGACAAACCTTTTTCAGAAAATTATTTCTACTTCTCTTTCTCTCTCTCTCTTTTTTTTTTTTTTGTAGAGACAGAGTCTCACTTTATCACCCTCAGTAGAGTGCTTTAGCGTCACAGCTCACAGCAACCTCTATCTCCTGGGCTTAGGTGATTCTCTTGCCTCAGCCTCCTGAGTAGCTGGGACTACAGGCGCTGGTCACAAGACCTGCCTGTTTTTTGTTGCAATTTGGCCAGGGCCGGGTTTGAACCTGCCACCCTCGGTATATGGGGCCTTCGCCCTACCCACTGAGCCACAGGTGCTCACCCTCCACTTCACTCTTAAGGAAAATAAATTAGGAAGAGGCATATAGAATTAAGAAGCAGAGAGATACAAGACCCAGAGGATATTAATTTTAACTTCAAAGGAAAAGGTACCCAGGGAAAGAAGTTAGCAGAATCATTTCCCTTGTAAAGGAGATTTTTAAAATGCAGCTTCACCAGTTTCAGGGTTTCCTTAATAACTCCATGCCCTGGTGTATGTAACCTGATACCCACAAAGGACCAGGCAGTCAAAGGACAGAACCACCACAGCATCCAGTTCAGAATGTGATCCTTTATCTCTCTGGGCAATGAGAGTGCAGCAAACAAGTGCTCTGTCTGTGGATGAAAAGGACTTACGCTTTCCTTTGAAGCGCAGAGTCATGAAAAATTCTAAACTTGTTATCCTTTCCTTAGCAACTACCTCTCCCCTTGCCACGAAATTCTCCCTTTGAAAGAAGCCAACACAGTCACACTGGTAGCAATGAATTATAATTCTTTTATCATTATTAACTTCAGAAGTCCTGTCAGGTAGGGTCCAACCTTCCCCTAAAACCTCATTTTCACCAATCGAGAGTGGGCAGTGCTTCCAGAACAGGATTCCAAGGGCTAGCTGTAAAGTTTAAGTCTGTTTTGGAGGAAGCCATATAAAGGTATCACGATGTTGATCTTTCCAGACTTCCCAGGTGGCTGCTTTGAGCAAGGGTCCCTCCCTCATTTCTGGCCTCTGTCCCCATGCACTCCTCCTCAAACTGATACAGCTAGCAGCTGACCAAAATGCTACCTGAAAAGGTAATCCAACCTGCCTTGGGACCACACACTCAAAGCTTCTTGAATTTATGGATTCCCCAGGTCAGTGGTCACTCATGCTTGGCTCAAACCTCTTTAAATTTCTTTATCAAGCTAGGTGTTTTCCCATTAGCAAGAGTCATTTCTTGTCCCTGAACTTTTTAGCTTGTTTCAATGCTTTATGTCCCCTGAGCTCTGCAGGATTCTTGGTGCTAACCAATGCCTCCTCTTTTGGCATTAGCCATGCTACCCTTTCTGGCCCTATCTTTGTTTTCTTCTCCCACCATCTCTGTCAATTGTTTTGAGAGTTTCACTACTTGCCCCTGTGTCCACAGTGCCTCTCACACAGCTATTGTCCTCAGGCCCTCAGCTTCAGCTAGCACTGTTATCAGCTAATCCCCAAATATCCAGCCTAGATTCAAATATACAATTTCTTTAGAGGCGTGCAACTGAATATCCCATTCGCACTTCAAACCCAGTATCTTCAAACCTCCCCTTCAGCTCAGACTCAACCCTTCCCTTACATCTAATCAGCCCTCTAGGCCTCCTGATTTTTTTTTTTTTTCTTTTTTTTTTTGAGACAGAGTCTCTGTCTGTCTCCTGAGCTAGAGTGCAGTGGCATCATCATAGCTCCAACTCCCGGGCTCAGTAGTTCCTCCTGCCTCAGCTTCCCAGAGTGCTAGGATTGCAGGTATGACCCATTAAGCCTGGCATCTGTTGATTTCATCTCAACATTTTTAGAATCCATTTTCCCTTTCCATTTCTCCCTCCCTTCAGGCCTTCAAAATTAACTTACGGTAATGACAACAGCAGTCTCACAACTGACCTTTTTCCCTCCCCAGCCTCACATTCCAACTTTCACTTCATTCTCCAAACGCCTTTAGGGTGATATTTTTAAAATGAAAATCTGATCCTCACTTGCCTCCTCAAAATTCCTCAGTAGCTCAGCATGATTTGTTTATAACACCAACTCTAACCCTCAGCATGGAAACAGGCCCTTTCTCTGTTGATCTCCTTTCTATTCCAGTCTTTTCTCCCAGGGCCCACATCCCTAAGGCCATCTGGGTGGCCTGGCTCATAGTACAGGAGTTCTTCACATGTTATCTCTCCATGCATGAATACTTAGTACCTCTAGGCCAACAACTCTTGCTCATCCTTAACACTTTGCCCAGGACCCTGCTCCACTATCAGATGTTTCCTAATCCCCAGACTGGTTTAGGGGTCTCCCCAGCTCCCATCGTATCCTGGCCTTGCCCTCCCCCCCCTGCCCAGTTCACTTCTCTCTAGGAGCCATGATCATCAGTTTATCCTACTTATTTCCCCTTTAGCCACATGGTCCTCTAAGGGTAAGTGTTGTGTAGTACAGCAGTCCTCATGTTTAAAATGCCATCTGGCATACAGAAGACACCTGATCATTATTTACTGAAAGATGACTTTGCAACAGTGGAAGGGAAGCTTGCCATGACTAGTTCCATTTTGCTTCCAACCTTCTGCAGTAATATCTTTTAGGTTAAAAGCTTCTACTTAGCTCTGCACGTATGCTAGCATATTATAGAAGGAATTTATTAATAAGCTTGTAGTTCAACTCTATAAAAAAGATGATAACCATCCTTTTTCCAAAACCAACTCCCAGAAAGATAAGAAGAGTATGCATGCAAGTAACAATGTTATGTGAAAGGTTTATACCTAAAGAGATTGTATATTTGAATCTAGGCTGGATATTTGGGGATTAGCTGATAAAAGTGTTAGCTGATATAAAGATAAATCTTATCATGGACTGTACTACTCATCCAAAGCTAACTGACCAAGAGCAAAGAAGTTTTACAATCTCCACAGGCCCTCAGATGCACAGAAGTCTGCAGTTTTCGGTTACCTCTTACAATCCTCCTCCTCTTCCCCCTTCCCCTAAAATAAAAAGGAACCGAAAGTTCATACTAACTTAAGATGGTTCTTTAGGACATTAGCCTGCCAGCCTCTCTGATTCCTGGCTTTGTAGGAGGTAAACCTAAACAGTTGGCCCTAGAGTGTAGGCTCTTAATGATTATGCCCTCAAAAAAATGTGTTCTAAAACTAAACCAATATTTTTTGATGACATATAACTTTAGATGTGTTGCTGCAAACACTGCTTTGCTCCATTAACAAAAATCACTTACTTTTGGCCTTACAAAAATAATCAGTACTTCAAAGCTTCTCAGTTTTCCACCACAGAGTTTATTTGTTGATCAGATTCGAATACTTTCATGAAATGTGGATTTCATAAAATCTGAGGGGAATCTATCAGACAGATAATCCAAGCAGGTCTCAAGCCCAGATAGATGTCATCACGTACCTAATGGGCCTCCTTCATATCAAAGAGACATGTGGCATGTGCAGTGCAATTAGAATCTGATTAACAAATAAACTCTGTGGTGGAAAACTGAGAAGCTTTGAAGTACTGATTATTCTTGTAAGGCCAAAAGTAAGTGATTTTTGTTAATGGAGCAAAGCAGGTGTTATATATCACACCTATAATCCTAACACTCTAGGAGGCCAAGGCAAGAGAATTGCTTTAGGCCAGGAATTTGAGACCAGCTTAAGTAACATAGCAATGCCCTATCTCTACAAAAAAATAGAAAAATTAGCCAAGCAGGGTGGTATTAATACAAGTCTGTAGTCCCAGCTACTTGAGAGGCTGAAGCAGGAGGATTGTTTGAGCCCAGGAGTTGGAGGTTGCAGTGAGCTATGATGATACCACTGAACTCTAGCCCAGGTGACAGGGTCTCCAAAGAAAAAAAGAGAGAGAGATGCAGTCCACAGGGGCTAGTTTTGCAGAACTGAGATGTTCCAATCATAAACCTAAAGACTAAGGTCATTTATCTCCCTACTGGTGGAAAGCACACTGATGCTGAAAATAATCACTGAATTCTGCTAGGCATATAGTATGCCATCTAAAAACTTCTTCCATATTAACAAAGTAGAAAATTAAAGCTTCATATTTGAGAAACTGGCATAATTTGGGACTGAAAACCATTTTGTCTGGAGAAGCACTCCAAAGCAATGGTGTACCCTGACCTATTTTATTATTAGTATTATTTTTTTATTAAATCATAGCTATGTACATTAATGTGGTCATGGGGCACCATACACTAGTTTCATAGACTGTTTGACACATTTTCATCACACTGGTTAGCATACCCTTCCTGGCATTTTCTTAGTTATTGTGCTAAGACATTTACATTCCACATTTACTAAGTTTCACATATACCCTTGTAAGAAGCACCGCAGGTGTAATCCCACCAATGTCCCTCCCTCTACCCCCCTCCCCTCTCCCTCTCCTTACTCTCCCCCTTCTCCCTATTCTTAGGTTGTAACTGGGTTATAGCTTTCATGTGAAAGCCGTAAATTAGTTTCATAGTAGGGCTGAGTACATTGGATACTTTTTCTTCCATTCTTGAGATACTTTACTAAGAAGAATATGTTCCAGCTTCATCCACGTAAACATGAAAGAGGTAAAGTCTCCATCTTTCTTTAAGGCTGCATAATATTCC
>CAUYPK010017689.1:0-22577 GCA_963574355.1 Loris lydekkerianus | reverse complement strand
TTAAACTGGAAAAAAGAAGAGCAAGTTAAATTTAAATTAAGTAGAAGTCAGGAAACAATATGAGAGCAGAAATCAATGATATATTATATGTAGAGAAAAATCAAGGAAAGCAAAAGCTGATCTTCCCTCCTTCCTTCCTTCCTTCTTTCCTTCCTTCCTTCCTTCCTTCTTCCTCCTCCTCCTCCTTCTCCTTCTTCATCTGTAGATAGGGCCTTGTTCTTTTGCCCAGGTTTAAGTGCAATGGCACAATCATAGCTCACTGCAGCCTTGGGCTCCTGGTCTCAAGGGATCCTCCTGCCTCAGCCTCCCAAGTCACTGGGTTTACAGGCGTGAGTCATCTCACCTAGCAGATTTTGTTCCTTACAGCCTTCTAAATAGTAAATAGAAAGTTTGGAACTGGTACAAAAATATAAATCTTGCAATTTAGGAAAGCTATGAATCTTACTTATATCAGTATATGTATATTGTACATAGTAAATGCATATATTAGTCTAGTGACAAGACATTGGATGAGTAAATGATTTACTTAGTGGAAAGTACCATTTAGAAAAGAAAATGATTTAGTAAATTCTTCAATTAAAAAGAGAAAACTTTGTTAAACAGTATTGCCAAACATTATAGTTAAACACTTCACTAGGAAGCTTTTAAAGAAAACAAAATCTCAGCTAACAGTTTGGTATATTTTTAATGCACAATTTTTGAGATCTTTCTATGTGCTAGGTATAGAGATATCAAGATGAGGAAGGGCTAATTAAGATGAGAAGCTAATTGTGTCTAGGTGCTATCTGGTATCTTACACAATAGCCATTAGCATTTTCAGTTGATCAGTATTATTATTTATGTTTTTAGTATATATTTTCAATATTGTCAGCTTAATCTCCTCCCTGCTGAATTGCCAAAGCAGATTAAATTAGAGCCTCCTTGAGGACAAGACCAAATCATTTGTCTAGATAACACCATTCTTGGTACAATGCCTAAGTCAGGTGCACAACAAATGTTTGTTAAATGGAAGTTTATGGGGTTGGCAAACTGCCCCCTACAGGACAAATTCAGCTTATGACTTGTTTTGTAGGTCTCTCAGACTGAGACTGTTTTATGCATTTTTAAGGTACAACACACACACACACACACACACACGACTATGTGATACAGGCCTTATGTAACCATAAGGCTTAAAATATTTATTATCCTGCCTTTTGCAGAAAACATTTGCTGATCTCTGCTAGATTAGGGTATTCCTTTGAAGTCTTCCTGCACTTTGGGAGTAAGTTTCCTCCTTTTACGGGCACATTTATATGACACTAAAGTCATCTTACTCGTCTGTCAGTGGTTTTGCTCTATCCTGATAATAAATGGTTGCCACACTTAGCTCGGGCTGTAGGCCTCATGACCCTGGTCAACAAACAGGTTGGGCCACCCTCTTTGGCTTCTTGACAAGCCCATTACCGTACAATTGGAGGAAAAAAGACCACATAGGATACCTGTTTTCTCCAGTGAAGATCCTGCCCATTTACAAGATTTCCCCATTTCCTTATCCATTTTTTTGTGTGTAGTTTCCTTCTTAACAATGCATATTCATATTCCCTCCCATCAAGTACCAACTTTAGTAATAACTACAGCTCACCAGTCACAGAAACAAATGACTTCAACTAGAGACGCTCACAAACTGTCAGAAAAAAGAAGGCTGTAGCTCCTACAGGATGGTGGATCTTTGAAACATTTCTAAGAGTTTTATGAAAAGTTAAAACAACAACAACAACCCCCCAAACCAATAAAATGTGAAGATTTTAGTATATAATGTGATGTGTGTGTGTTTGAACTGAACTATGTGACCTTTCAAAGCAAAGACTTCCTCTCTGCTCCCCATTTCTAATTTCACCACATGTTCAATAAATATTGATTGACCGAGGTGTGTCTGGGACACCGTGAGGGGCACAAAATATGGGCCAATTAATAAAGAAATGCAGTCATTTTTGCATCCTCAAACCAGAATTCTGGAATAAAGTGCTTGACTATACAAGTGATGAATATTTAGACTTGAACTTTTCACTACAGCCAGTGGGGGGAAAATCCTTTGCGCAGTGGGGTGTATTACTGAATTTTTATAGGTCTCTAGAGCATTGTCGATTCAGGGGATATGCAAGTAACCTCTAACTCTTTTCAGAACTTGCCATTTAGTTCACTTTTATTATTTGTTTTTCTGGGAACCAAAGGTCAAACTTGTTATATTTGCACCGTACCACCTAGATGGGAGCGGCTGAGATCAACAGAGCCCTGGATTCTGATCTTTCCGGCACTTTGCCAAAGCAGCAGGGATGCCAGACCTGCCCTTCCTCCTGGGGACTTTGGAACTTTTGTTGGGTCTCTGTGAGTCTGAGCACACCACTAGCTCTATGTTTCACTCTGAGCTCTTATTTTTTAGGGCATCTATTAATTTTTTTGCTCGAGCTCTCCCCAAATGCTCTCTGACTCTACCACACAATGTCTCACTGAAGATAAAAGATGTAGATCTGGTGTGAAATAAGGAGAGCCCTTGTGTTTCCCCCCCCCCCCCCCCAGAGGCCTTATTTATGGGTTTCAGATGGTGGCAGGGATGTTTATATGAACCTTACCCAAACTGCCTGAACCTCCTGGGTCTGCAAATATCAGGCTGCAAATTTCATGAGAACAGAACTTTTTTTTTTTTTTTTTGCAGGGTGGGGGAGGGGTGAGTACGATTTCTTGGACTTCCTGTTAGAGAGCTGCTGGAAGTGAGACAAAAACTGTATTTCAGGATTTCAATACCTGGCCCCAGCTGGAACCTGGACATACAGATGTGCACAAAGAAGGGACACATGTGCACATGTATTCACACCCACACAAGTACCTAGGAAGGAGTCGTGTGTGTGCTCAGAAAAATGGAAGCAAACACATTTCAAATAAAATGCAGACATATTCCAAAACATTTCATAAAAACCTTTCAAAGTTTCAAAAGAAAACCAAACAACAATCTTATGGGGGAGGGGGGAGGGGAAGAGTGAGTTCTTTTTTATTTTTAATCCAGATTTGCGTGATCATGCCGGAGAACAAAGACGCAAAGAAACAAGGAAACCCAAACCCACAGCATGAGAATGTAACCTGCCCGAGCCAGAAGCGGTGGTGGCAGGAGACTTTCCACACCTCCCTGTCTTTGTCCAGCTCCACTTCCTCCACCCCTGAGATCAATTGTTCTCAAGCAGACTCAGAGCCTTCTCACTGCCGGGGGTGGATTCTCCTCACCTGGGCTGAGATGAGTGCAGGTGACAGTATTCTCCTTAGAGGACATGGACACTGCTCTGCTAAATCCAACATAAGCATATATTTGAAAGAGAGAGAAGGGCTAAAAAGGATCAGGGCGGAGGCAGATGCAAAACCACAAGTTAAGTGATGTATCGGATTAGACTTCAAGTCCCTGTCTGGCTGTCAGAGGCTGACTGTAATGATGGGACTTTGACACCAAGCAGATTACTGCTCACGTACAGCCCCCCAGACATATGCATCCTCGTAAGGACTGGCCTTTGTGCAGACTTTGAGCCAGCAGGTTGTTAACGTGCAGGGCAAACAGGACGGGCTGTGGAACACGGGGAAGGCATGCCTGAAAGGGAGAGTCAGAGTTTCCAGTAACCACTCTCAGTTGGCAGAACTCTGATTGGAACCATGTGACAATTTTAGGCGATGTACTAATAGGCAGCCAATTTATTACATATGGCAATATGATTAATGGTATCAAATGCCTTTTTTTTTTTTTTTTTTGGTAACATCCAAGAACATTCAGCCAGCCAACTGCTTGGAGTCCAAGGCAGTGAAAATCTGTTCCACGAATTTAAAGTCAGGCAGATGAGGTTAAATGAGAGAGGGCCAGACGCCAACGCAATGATTACAAAGTAAGTTGTTTCAAAAAAAGAAAAAAAAAAAAAAAGTGGAGTGTTTTAAATCTGGTCTTGAGCAAATCCCGTCCAGTTTCCACCTACTAGGACCTAGTTTTCTCTTTTCCTATCCCCCCTTGTTTCTTGATGCAAAAACCATAATAGCTACAGGCTGGAAGACATTTCTGAAACCAGGCTGTCTCCCATTCCCCCAGAACCATTTTCAGCCCAGGCGAATCAGCACATGACCATCGCCTGGATCTTCCCTTGGAATCCTGTGTTGGGGCAGCAGCAGAGACCTGCGGATGGGTGGGGATCACCAGGAAGAAACTGTTGCAAATATAAGGAGATTTGCAGAGAGAGTAAACCGTGAGGGAGGTGGCTAATCATTTGGAATGCTTCATCTTAAAGATGGAGCATTCAAAAGCAGGCAGGAGGCACAGGGAGTTTCAGGGTGTGACTTGGTCTCCAGAGCATCCTCACACAACTTGCCATAGATGCTCACTGCATATTTGTTAAATAATACCATTGCCACATTCTTTGGTGTTTTCTAGTGGACATGTGGCCAGTTTTATCAACGTTGGGAATCATTGCCCTTTGACAGGATTTTATAAAAAGGCCAACACATTTTGACTGGGTATCTACCAGACACGGAATACTCTAATAGGTGGGATAATGTATACTTATGTTTTCATTTATTTACTGTATACTTTATAAAATTTATTTGTATTCTTAGATTGGTAGTGTGTATGTGTGTGTGCAAATTATTTACTAACTTGACGGTTTGTGGGATAAGGTTTTTTCCCTTTTTTGTAAGAATCAAATCAGATCAGTTATTTTGGGGTTAATTCTTTTACTCAGGGCTCAAGTTTCAAGCCATCAATTTGGTATGTTCTTTAGGCCTAGTCTGAAGGCCCTAGGTTATGTCTCTGGCAAAGCTCTTTTTCTTCCAAAAACAAAACTTATGATAAGAAGTTAAAAAATTATGGAAATGTATGACTACTCTGATCCAGACAGAAGAGTGGAGATGAGTTCAAGATGAGGTAAAAGGGTCTTCAGAGTGAGATTGAACCAGAACGTAAGGTCATTGTATTGTGACTGCCACCATTGTGTAGCCTCAAATCAAGATGATGTTCCTCAGTTCACTCTGTTGGAGTTTCTCAACCTACTCTGACACATTGTCTGTATGCTGACTGGGTGACAGGCAGAGGTAGACTGCATTCTAGTAACTTGCACCCTTGCACACCACTGTCATTGAAAATAACACAAAAACCAAGAATTAATACTGACCCTCCCTCAACTCTCTTCACCCACCATCTTTTAAAATGAATCTTGGCCAGTTATCTCCTCTCAGACATGATTATTTCTCCCTAGTGAATTGGGTTTACTTTTAAATAAAAATTCATTTTTGCTACATAGTCTTTGAAGGTTAAAATGGAGCAATCTATGGAATTTACAAATCAGTCTGTTGCTTACAATGGACAAAGCCTCATTTTTTTTTTTTTGTAGTGCTCTGTTGCAATGTAATGACATGATGATATCTCATTGTATTAGTTTCGTATTGCTGCTATAACAAATAACCCTAAAGTTGGTGGTCAAACCAGCACAGATTTATTATCTTAATGTCCTGGAGGTCAAATGTCCAGAATGTGTTTATTTGACTAAAAGGGAGGTGTGAGCAGGGCTGTGTTCCCTTCTGGAGGCTCCAGGTGATAATTCATTCCCTTGCCCTTTGCAGCTTTTGGACGCTGCCACATGCTTTGGCTTGTGGTCAGTCCTCTACCTTCAAAGCTGGCAACACAGTGTCTTCAAGCAGCTCTCTAACTCTGTCCTTGTTGCCATGTCTCTTTCTCCGACTCCAACTCACATGTTTCCCTTTTATAAGAACCCTGGTGATTTCACTGGGTCCACCCTGATAATTCAGGACAATCTTCCATCTTCAACCCCTTCATCACGCATGCAAAGTCCTTTCTGCCCTGAAAAGTGACATGGTCACAGGTTCTGTGTATTAGGACATGGACATTGTTGGGAGGCTATTATTGTGACTCTCACAACTACTACAATATAGGAAAGAAGAAGGAAAAAAGGGGGGAACCAACTAGAAAAATATAATAAGAATATGGTAAAACACAAAGATGAAATCAGCATGTCTCTGCTCCGTGCTTCTCCCAGGGGCTGTCCCTGCCCGCTTGTTCTCTTACTTTCCTGGCACACTCTACTTACTTCATTCATAACGGAAAGCAGGACTTCAAGAAAAGGGAGAGATAGTACTAACTGAGTCCTTCCTCTACACCAAGCCATTACTTATTTAGTTCTCACAAAGGGTAGGTGCTATTATTATCTCAGCTTTACTGATGGAAAGATGAGAGCCTAGAGTAGTTAAGTAACGTGACCACCGAAGCATGATTAGTAAATGACAGCCTGCACCGAGATTTGGATCCATGCCTGACATAGAATTCCACAACCCCATACTTAACCATTGCATTTTTCTGCTTTAGTCTAACAAAGCACAGGAGGGGTAGAATGGGAATGTTGGGAGGAAATTGACAATTTTTCTTTTTCTCTTTTAAATCAAGCTGTATAAATACAAAATGTATAGCCCTACCTTGTATTTTTGGGTTTATTGTTAACCAATCATTACTAGTTGCACTATGGCTTTGATTTCGACTACTATTCACTAACTGGGTCCCTAGTCTCGGCCTAAGTGGGTCTCAGTGATCTAGTCCATGTGGCTCTTGAGATTAACTCTTCTCCACCAGAGTCTTAGGAACTGGAGAGAATCCAGCTGTGCAGTGGCTAATAACTACACCATCAGCACTGCTTTTTACTTGCTTTCTTTTAAAAAATGTTCCTATTTCTGAAGCCAAAACTCAACAGGATTTCTGAATTAACAAAAGCCAGCCATATATTAATTTATATATTCAGAATGTTGTCTTTTGACTCTACCCATGCTAATACAGTTATAATACGGAAAACAATCAAAATAAATTATAAAATATGAGCAATGAAGCTAAGACAGTACTGTAACAGACTAAAATCACTTGGAGAAAAATATCTTTTCAACTAACACTGAGACAGAGGGAAGAATGAGTTTCATGCATGTTGTTGTACAATTCAAAGAAATTCTAATCTTTACAGAATTTTAAATATAAGAGCTATTAACCATACAGCCATGGGACCCATTCCACTAGCCAAAATCTACCTCCATAAAGCAGTCATAGCTTATATGGTGTAATAGAATTGACAGATGTCAGGCCCTGGTGAGGGAATATAATTGTTGCCAAACCTTCCTGAAAGTTGCTGTTTAAGTGTTGGGTACAAGTAATTCAAGATGTAAAATCTGCAGATAGCCCCGAAGTGGCCCTGGCTGCCTCAGGCTACATGGCATCTTTGGGGAATAAAAGAAAACATTAATATCGCCTAATTGTTAAGATTTTCATTTATTATATTAACAACGATAATAATACAACATCTGACACAAAAGACTTACAATTAGAAACCATTGCAAACAAATCATGGCCTAGGGCAAATTGCTCATTCTTTAGATTGCAAGTCTTCCTGTGTAGAACCAACACATGCTACAGGAACACACATAAAAATAAAATTTTTCATTTTGAGATCCTGTTGGGCAAATTTGATCCATTTATGAAGACCAGCTTTTGGGCAGATAAAGTCCACAAAAGGTTTAAAATCTTAGAATGTGCTTGTATCACTAAAAAAGAAAAATTGCAATTGTCCTCATGTTTATCATTAGTATTGTCTGGAACATTTGGGATAAGAAAATTTAAATTTTCCATAGGGTTTTTCTTCTTTCTATGCCCACAATCTCAATAGTCATGATAAAATAGTTTCCTGTCTTTCAGATTTATTCAAAGACTCTCTTCTTCTAGTGGAGCTGTGATTCAATGATTCTTTTCTCCCATACTGAGATGGATGATATGAAACTTTAACTTTCTCAAACACTTGCTTTTGAACAAGAGGAAAGGAAGTAGACTGGGGCTCACTTCATTTCCATGCTTGCTATAGGTTTTGTGTCACTTGCACTATACACCATCTAGGTGTTGAAGTCACTTTTGTAAATGCCAACCCAATGCATATAGATATAATGGCTAACACATTTAAAAGCAGGGATTTGAGCTGGTGTAAGAGAGGTTTGCCAGTACCATAGTTCTTCTGGTACCAGTAGTTGTCAAACTTGAGCATACCTCGTGTGACCTGGAAGGCTTATTCCCGGGCAGGCTGCGGGCCCACCCCGGAGTTTCTGATTCAACAGGTCTGGAGTAGAATCTGAGAATTTGTTCTTCTAAGTTGTCCAATAAGATGCTGATGTTGCCAGGCTGAGGACCCCCCACTTGTGAACCACTACTCTTCGCCCTCAACAGGAATGCAGAAGCTTATTTTAAGAATATTCATTTAGAGATTTGTTTATAAAATAGGAAAAAACATGTACAATAAAGCAAGAAATTTTGAAGTACATATTATAGCCTAGGAAGTGTTTTGTGCCCTTCCTATACATTACCTCATAGTAGGTATTTTTATTACCTCCCTTATACAGATGGAGAAAGTGAGGCTTGGCACGTGGAATGACTTGCCTGAGGTGACCCAGCTGGAGGTGGCAGGAGGGGGACCCTCCTCGGACTTCAAGTCAGCTTCTTTCACTGCCTGCAGTGCTGCCACGAGATGCTTGTTTAAAAATCTGATGATATGTTTCTGTGGAAATAGAACTCTCATCCAAAATCAGATTCCTCCCTAACGCTGTCTGGTCTTGAAGCATTGCAAACACAGGGCGGGAAGGGTGTGTGTGGGCTGGTGGAGGCTTCCCAGAGAGGGCTCGCCACGGAGAAGCATTTCCATAACAAAGGCAGGTTCTCCTCCCTGAGAAGAGCGGGAGAGAGGAGTTGCAAGAGTCTGCCTGTGATGTGATCCACATTTAATGCTTATCTGGGGGAGGGGGAATTTGATTAGAGCAAATACAAAGCCCAATTCAGAGAACAAAACCACTAATTCAAAGGTGGTTTTCCTATGGATGTAAAATACTTCAAGCCTGTTAAAAGGACTGAAGAGAATTCCACGGAGGAGAGCCTTATATTGTGTCTGATTTCTCAGATGGGAGCACTGCCAATGGGGGCTGGGCCGGGGGGGGGGTCTGTGGGTCTGGGGAGCAGGCTTGATGGGGCCACTAGCAGGCCCTGTCCAGCCCTAAGTGAGTCACGGGTGCAGGCACGGGGTGAGGGAGGCTGTTGGTCCTAAAGACCTGTTCCCACCCCAGACCCACCCCCTCCGATAAAGCTTCCCTTTGCATCTGATGGTTTCCCAGCATAGAAGCATTCAAGCCTGGTAGTGCCCTGATATGTTTGTTTTTCTTTCGGCTAATTTTATCAAGGTCTGGGGTCATTATTAGCCAGATCACAAAAGTAAGTGCTCATTAATATGTATCAGCTCCAAACTCTTATGATTTCATCTGTTAATTTGATCTTGTTTTTCCTTGTTTATGACAATTAAAGCAGACCTTGATAAATCTGAAAATGGAAAAAAAGAAACCACCAGCAAGCACAGCTATTATGATCACTCATTAGAAAGCCGAGCAGACTGTCTGATAAATCGTGCCAGTGTTTTTAAGGACTTATGATTACCTGCTTAAACAGCATGGAAGCACCAGTAAAATGTAGCACAATGATTAAAGGGAAAAAAAGAGAACACCCCCATTACATCCAAGTGTAACAGATGGACAGTTGTACTTTGGGGAATGTTCGCAGAGCCTGTTTCCTCCCCTTCTAGCTGGGGAGGGCAGAAGCCACGGGCCCTCCTGGGCACAGAGGAGAGACAGCTTCCCTCCTCGCTCCCTCCCTGGCTCGCCCCCACATCTCCTGGCGACTGAGGGAGAATTGCTCAGCTGCCACTGAGGCCCAGCTCCAAACTGTGTAGTGGTTAAGAAAAGCGCTAAGTACTGGGGAGGTGACTGGGTTGGAGGAGGTGTGCAGAGCTGGGGTATGACAGTGAATGACAAGATGGATGTGACCTTTCCCGTCACAAATGAGGCCCAGTGTCACTGTGGTGGGAAGCTTGTCATTCTCTATGGCCCCTACTCTCTGAAAGCCTGTCCTTTGTTTGGGGAGCCACAACCTCATGGACCTGCATGGAGTGCAGAGCTGCCGTCCACAGGTGAAGCTGAACACGCCAACTTGCCTGCCTGGTTTCCTTGCTGGTATACAGACACTGCCCATTCTGGAGTCCGGGATCCTTGAGAACCCTTCCTCTGGGTGCAGGATGTTGGGATTCCTGGGGCCGTTGTGACTGGCTGTTTTGAGATGTTTGTGATACTGGCTGCAGCATGTAGGCTTGGTGGCCACAGGAGTTCTGTGTTGGGGTTTTGGATATAATTCCTAGAATCTGGCTGTCCGGGGGTGCTAGTGTGTCATAAACTTAGCAATATCTTAACCAAAGTTTGTGCATAACTTGGCCAGAGTTGGTTTCTGTTGCTTGCAGTTAAGGAACCTGATGCTCAGAAAGGAAACTTGTGCCTGAGGATGGAGCTGGTTCTTGTGCCCAGGTAGACAGGGCAGCGAGAAGCTTCCCAATCTCCGGGGCAGTGAATCTAACCCAACTTCCATGAGGCTGGGAGCGGGAACAGGGCTCAGACCCATCAGACATAGTCCATGGGTGAAAATGTCTCAGCTGAGCATTCCCAGGGAAAGTTCCTTTTTTCTGTTCTTTTTTCTGGGAAAGTTTTCTTTTAAATTTCTCTGCCTCTCTTGTCCCCGTATAATCATGCTATTTCTTTAAGCTCCTCCATAGCAATCTGGCCTGTTTGCCTCTGAGGTCTCTGCAGGGATCTGAGCCCAGCCAACTTGGCATCTTGCTGTCTCCTGGTCCCCACACCTTGGTACGGTTTGTCCCAGTGCCTGCAGGTCTGTTTGCTTGAAGAGCGTCCAGCTCGTCTTGATCCCTTTGTCTTTCAGCCTTTCTTCCCGTTTTTGGTCTTCCTGCTAGGCTCACTAGCTGGTTGAAAAATGGATCTCCTGAAGATCATTGTATTCATTTGCTGACTTCTCTCGCGTCCTCACGTTCGGGAGTCTGGCCTTTCTTACATCTGCTTCTATACCCTCCCCCGTCCCCATTTTTACACTCTTGTCTGTTTTCTCTCTGTCATTTGGCGGTTTCTGCCTTCTGTAGTAGATTTCCCAACACCCTCCAAAAACTGATTTGAAAATTTTGGCTTGCCGATTTGTCTTTTCAATAGAGTATCTGGATAGCCAAAGCCTCATCACGCCACAGTTCTGACCCGGAGGTGCTTTGTGAGCTTACCAAAAACTCATCATCCAGCGTCTTAACTCCTAAGCACTCATGTGTACAGGTATCCCTTTTGCTCCATATTGCAGGTTATCCACACCCTCAAAAAATTTTCTCAAATTATTTTCGGGAGCCCTCCGGAGGTTTTGCTCATGAGCTCATGAATAACAACTGTCAGACACCAGGAGGTCTCCATCAATTATTTTCCTCACGGATACCTGCTGCTGGGACTTCTGTTGTCTGCCAAGGAGCATGGACCTGCCTTCTCAATGACTTTGGGTACAGGGAGATGGTCCTGACCGGGTCCTGCTGTCTTTGCTGTGGTCACCACTAAGCACTGCCCCTAGGTCCCTGCAATGCCGCCCCTCTCCCACTTCAGCAGGCAGGATGCCTGGGTCCCTTTTTGCACAATGCTTTGCCATACGCAGTTCTGCAGGGACCCTGATGTAGAGTTGTTTTTAGTAAAAATAAAAATAAATATTTTAATTTTTATTTACAATTTCTCTTTTTCTCTAAATTCTCTTATCTCTCTTAAAGTGCTGGAAGATACACTATCAGAAAGGAAAAAAAGAGTTTATTTGTCCAACTCCCTCTTCCGTCAAGAAGTCTCTTCAGAGGCAAGTAAATTTTGGTGGGCTTCCTTGCCAGCCTGTCCAGCAAGCCTGGTCCTGCCCAAGTAGAGATGGAGACAGCTCAGTTCAAGCAAGAGCCCTTCCCTTGTTAGTTAGGAGATCTAGACTCTGACTGTGAAGTTGGTAGGATTCGTTTTTCTAATTTGGAAAACTCTAGTAACAGATCAGGCTTGGGCTTTGGACCACGTGAGTGTGTGTTTATTTGTATGTAAATATCCTGCAGAGATAAAACTACTCCAAGTCAGGCCGGGTGCCTATAACTCAGTGGTTAGGGTGCCAGCCACCTGCTCCGGGCCTGGTGGGTTCAAACCCCGCCTGGACCTGCTTAAATAAATAAAAAAAAATAGCTGGGCATTGTGGTGGGTGCCTGTAGTCTCAGCTACTAGGGAGGCTGAGGCAAGAGAATTTGAGCCCAAGATTTTGAGGTTGCTGTGAGCTATGACATCACAGCATTCTACGCAGGGTGACAATAAAAACAACAACAAAACTACTTCAAGTCATACTCTCTCTTGCTTCTTCCTATCCTCTCTGAAAAGCCAGGATCCATTTGATAGCACAATGCAAGGGTATATAGCACACCCCCTGGGTGAAGGGCTCAACTAGAATTTGAACTTCACGTTATGCAAATAACATGAACTAATCATTTGCACCCTCATAATTAATATTAATGAAAAAAAAAAGCCAGGGTCATTCCAGGCTGGAAGTGAGTCAAGCATCCCATTCTGCCACCTCCCTGACCTCCTAGTCTTAGGAAGGCCCCCCCTACCTTTTCCATCCCATTCTGTATTTCTTCTTATGGCATTTGTCAATAACTGAACAAGTTATTGTTGGAGTCATTATTTAATACCTCGTCCTCTTAGGAGGGCAGGGAGGGGAGGATTGTACCTGGTTGTTTACTGCTGCATTTTCAATGTGTTTGGGCTTTTGACACACAACAGAACTCAGTAAATATTTGTTGAATAATTGCATGAGTATGCACATATCTGAGATTGCATAATTATAATTGTTATGCTGAATTAAAAGTCCCTGTTTTATGGAAAACAGAATGAATTTGATTCTTTTCCTTTTGGTGGCTCCTTAGGGTAGAGAGAGAGTCCGCGGGGATAGTTTCTCCACTGCGCAAAGTCATCTCAGGACCACGGTACCTGCCTCTACCCGAGCTTATCACCCCCCAAAGAGTTGTAGCAGTTGGTGAGAATAATAACTATAAGGCTATAATCAGGGCTATTCTCAGACAAAATTACAAAGGTTGGGATGTTTATTTTCGAGATGTAAAGCTTCCTTCCCAGCAATATTAAGCAAGTTCCCAGTAACAGATTCAAACATTCAGAATCCACAGAAGCCATAGCTCTGGAAAATGGTTTTGTAGACGCCCTCATCACCAGTTATTGCAGTTGTTGGCACATCACAACTGGAGCAATCGTACATCTCATATGAACATGTGGGTTCCGCGGTCACTCTGACTCCGAGTTGTTGCCCCTCCTGAACTCTTTTTTTTTAGACAGAGTCTCACTTTGTCGCCCTTGGTAGAATGCTGTGGCATCATAGCTCACAGCAACCTCAAACTCTTGGGCTCAACTGATCCTCTTGCCTCAGCCTCCCAAGTAGCTGGGACTATAGGTGCCCGCCACAATGCCCAGCTACTTTTAGAGACAAGGTTTTGCTCTGGCTTAGGCTGATCTTGAGCCTGTGAGCTGAAGCAATCCGCCCGCCTCGGCCTCCCAGAGTGCTGGGATGAGCCACCGCACCTGGCCCTGCCTCCTGCATTTTTAACCCTACTTGCATCTCCAGTCTGGGGCGTCTCTTTTTCCTCTGCTTCCCACTGTTCTAGGAGCAACCACACAAGGCATTCATGAGCAACAGACTTTACCAAGTTTTGGGCCAAAGAAGAGACATGGAAACACTTAAAATTGGATTTCATCTGTGTGTATTTACATTCTTAAAGATTTATTGCTACCTGGTTGCTGGCAGTTCATCTCTGCTCATAGTCCTTCAACGACTCCATCCTATTGCTCTGGTCCCCACCTCCCCTTCTTTTCTAACTCTTAGTCTATTTTATCGTATCTCTGCTCTCCTCTGCTCTCATTTGTGTGTTGTTCTATTTCTCAGCTTAGCTTTTACAAGTTACACAATGCATAAGAATGATCAGTTTAAAGAGACAGAGGCGTAGAGAGTTAAAATGCTGCCCTCCGCTTTCTAGTATTAGCTATTGCTGATATTTTCAGGTTTTGTCAATCTCAATAGCAAAAAGTGATATCACCTTGTTGCTTTAATTTGCATTTTCCTGATTACTAGAGGGAGTAATTTTCCCCATTATTGGCCCTTTGAGTTTCTTCTCTGAAACACGACTTGATATCCTTTGCCCTGGAGGCCAATCATTGCTGGATCCATCAGCAATTTTGATTTTCAGAGCTCACGTATGAACACTGAACCCTGACAGTAATCACACAAAAGGGCTTTCACCCTGTTGGGACTGCCTGGTGACGCACTAGCCTTCGCCAGGTGCCATTCTGCCAGCTCCAGCCGACCTCCTTCAACAACAATCCTGTCTTCTGTCAAGGATCCTTAAGTTTTGGTTGCTCCAGAATAAAATGTTCTAAAACCTATCAATACCAAGGTAGTCACCTGAAGCTCTAGAGCTGACTCGGATTTTGAGTAGAATTGGTGTTCAGTTGGTTACCAGTAGTATTTGCTCACCGAATAGGAAAACCGTACTATTGGGGTTGCCTAGGATAGCCCTGCTCTGAGGTCCCATTCACTTTCCTTCTCACAAGTGTCCTGGTGTAGATGATAAATTAAAAGCTGACCCTATCTTTGTGTGGCTTTCAGCACATTGCTTGGTTTAGCAATGCATTATCCCACATACATTGATGCTCATATGCTGTGGTATTATTTTTTAAAAAATGACTAGTTCATAAGTTTTATGAAAGTTGACAGTGTAGTGACCTGCAACGAATAGGTTATGGTGGAGCTAGACTCAGAGAACTAGAGAATTTTTGAGCAGACATGAAAGATAATTTAAATAAAAACTGAGGATCTTCTTGTAGGAAGATGCACACCCATGCACACACTGAAGATTTTGTACATTTTAGGGTGTCCATAAACTTTCTGGAATTCATTTAGGAACCCCACATGAAGAACTCCTATTCTAATTCATGTTAGAAATGAAGAAATTGAGATTCAAATAGGCTAACTGATGTGTCAAAAAGCAGAAAGGGTTAGAAGGAGAAATATGTGCAGGGTCCTATCGTATCTACCTTGTGCCTCTTTTCTACAATGTCCCATGTAGTGGGGCGTCAGTGAGAAGATAAAGCTATGGAGGAGCTTTCTGAGTGGTGTGTTATTAAGAATTTGGAATATTCTACTTATTAAAGGCAAAGCGTGAGTTGACTCTGTTCTCAATGACTACTCAGATTATTTCTGGAGTTCTCATTAATATTTACCCTGCAAGGTTGTGCTGAATGGACACCACACAATCTCATGTCCCAACTTACTTGCTGCCACACTGTCACGTCCACCTGTCACTCTGGCCACCAGAAATGCCTCCTGTTCCTTGTGGCAATGTGTCCTTTTAGTCTTGCTTGTGTTCAGTTTTATTTCCTTTGCCTACACATTTCTACTCCCCCTTGAAGATGATTTCGATGGAAGCTTCATTTGCTCTTGAAAGTCTTCTGAAGACTTAGGCAGCTCTCTCCAGGGCAAACCTAACTCAGGTTTGCACATCGGCAATGAGGCCAGAGCCCAGCATACAGAATGTTCTCCAAATTCGTTGAATGACATAAATGAAGAAATCCTTATAGGATTTTTATTGCATCTCAATTCATTAGACAAAATCTAAATTAAAAAAATAGGTATGCTCCTTTTACTTTTAAAGGGCTTACTGCTTATTGCTTGAAATTTCTTCTGTTTTACAGGTCAAGGCAGCATTTTACAGACCTGACGGTTCTTTTTGTCTTTCTTTAGGATTAAGTTAGAAAAGCTGCACTCATTTCCTTGCCCTGCAATGCTTACAGTCACAATTTTGGAGGGAGTTAAAAATATTGGTGGATAAATTGCGGCGAGCCCCACAGGGGAAGCATATGAACTCCTTGCCAGGTTTCCATGGCCTGGGGCACCACAAAAGACCCTTTTTTTTTTTTCTTTTCCCAGGTATCTGTGTCAAAAAGAGTTTGCCAAGGAGCCAAAATCTTCATCTGTTTATGGCTTCACAGCTGATGAAAAATGCAGGATCATTAGAAGCTAATTACTGGTTTCACGGCAATATTTATCACAAAAACTAACTTGATCTTCCAGAAGTCACTCTGGGAGCTAGGTGAGCCCATTACTAAGAAGTATTATAAAGGTTTTTTTTTTTTTTTTTTTTTGTTTTTTCCTTTTTTCTTTTTAAAGTTATATAACAACTCCACTAACAAACCAATACCAACAGGGGGAGGGCCCTTGGCTGGCATGGCCTGACATCTCAATGCTTTCCATCTGGCTTAAGTAATTCCTGAAATTGTTTCAAAAGCATTCCTTTCCACTTAAATCTTAAAAGACTTCTATATGGAAAATTCAATTGAGTATGCCTCTTTGCGTACCATGAAAAACCAATTATTTTTAAACGCAGTTAAGTAGCTTACTCACGCAGAAGATGTAAAGATGCACTCAACAGGATCTCAGTCCTAAAATTCAAGGTCTCTGAACTCTCTGAACTATTGGCTGTCCTCTGTGTTTTCCTGCCATTGCTTTTGTTTTCTTTACATGTATTGTTGAAGCCGTTTGTATGTGTACTTTGTTCACCTATTCATAAAACAAATAGGTGCTGAGGACACAAAAGGATTGCTGTTCCTGGCTTATATTTTAGTTTTGGAGATAAGAGGCATGAGAAAAATGATGAAACAAATTATAAGGCCGAACATATTCCTGAACTAGAGAATATCTAGCTGAACTAGAAGTGAAGAGAAGGAGAGAGAAGGGTAGGGTAAGAGAAAGAACGTGAGTTCTGGAGGCAAAAAGCCAGGGTGTGAGGCTTGACTCCCCCTCTACGCTGAGCCTCAGTGTCTGCATCTATAAAACGGGATAAAATCTACTCTAATGCTCTCGAGAAGTTCGCTCTAAGGAATGCCCAGTCTGTCCAGATTCAAAGGGATCTGAGAGGAACTTGTAGAGGAGAAATCTTGCTTCATTATCATAATCTCCTTGTCCTTGTCCTTTTGAGCTCATTAGTATAGTCTAGAACAGGGACATCCAAGCTGTGGCCGATGGTTCGCATGCAGCCCTGGATGCCTGAAAATGTGGCCTAACATAAAATTATGAATTTATTTAGGAGATTTTTTTGTGATTTCTTGGTGGAACTTGAATGAGTGGTTCTTGAGGGTGAACCTTGTGGATGACAATGTCCCATCGCAGTGTCATGTCAAATCAGCCTATGTACACTCTCGATATTTGCACACATATGTGGCTTCAGTTTTACAGCGGTGTGTGGCTTCCGGGGTGTTATCTTCCAAAGGCAGAAAGTCAAATTGACACCATTGGATGTTACATGTGCTTGTGGTCACTTGGGGAGGCAGCAATTATCAATAATATTTCCACTGCCATTGCAACGTTAGGTGTTTAATGTTATTTAGAAGTTGGCTGAGCATTCTTATTTGATGGGTGATCACCTGGGTGATCCCTCACACATCACCTGCTGTGCTGAACAATTCGCCTCTGTCTAGTTCTGCATTAGCAGGGCCCAAACCTTGCTTTTTATTTTCCTGTCAATAAATTTTCATAGTAAAAGTAAATATAGTCTATTATTTATTGTTATTATTGTTATTATTTAATCCTAGCATGGCATCTCCAATGTCTCAAAACAAAACAGAACCCAAAAGAGAAAAATTATGAATGAAGGAAGATTGTTCAGTGAAAAGGGCACAGATGACTACTTGTTTGCCGAGGTAAATAGTAAGGCACTCTGCTTAATGTGTAGACAATTTGTGAAAGTTTTCAAAGGCTATAATTTGAAAAGGCACTAACTGCAAAACATGCTGCCATATTCAATGTGTATGAAGGATGGTGTCATAAGAACAAAACAGCAGAACTGAAAAAAAGTCTGTCTCCTCAACAAATTTTTTTTTTTAAAGTTAGAACTCAGGCTCAGTGACTGTAGCTCAGTGTTTAGGGTGCTGGCCATATACACCGGGTCTGGCAGGTTTGAACCTGGCCCGGGTCTGCTAAACAACAATGACAACTGCAACAAAAAATAGCTGGGCATTGTGGTGGGCGCCTGTAGTCTCAGTTACTTGGGAGGCTGAGGCAAGAGAATCGCTTAAGCCCAAGAGTTTGAAGTTGCTGTGATCTGTGACATCACAGGACTCTACCCAGGGTGACATAGTGAGACTCTGTCTCAAAAAATAAAATAAAATAAAAGTTACAACTCATATTAATCAGAAATATAAAAAGAATCAGATTTTAAAACTTTCAGAAAACACAAAACCTTCCAACTTAACCATAAAATAGAATATAAAAAATAAATTAAAATAGAAAGAAGAAAAGTTATAACTCAGACAGGTTCCCTTGTGAAACCTAGTTATGTGGTAGCATGTTTATAGCAAAAATATTAAAACCATTTACTGATGATAAGTTTACTTCACTGTGTAGGAAAAGCACGGGAGATATAATTTGCCCTGAAGAAAAGGAGGATATTTCTAAAATCAATTTGTCTCACCAGACTAGACTAGAGCCAGGTAAGTTGAAAAAATTGGAAAAATCTATGGAAAGAAGTTTGGACAATAAAGCTGCTAATTGTAAATTTCGTGCTTTGGCGATGGATGACAGCACTGATGCTACAAATACGGCTCAACTTGCCATTTTTATTAGAGGTATTGATGATGAATACAATATCACTGAAGAAATGGCTTCTTTAGTGCCATTAAAAGACACAAGCAAATCAAGATATTTACCAGAAGCAATAAAAAAATACGCTAAAGCGATTTTCTTTGTCTCTTGTCAAAATATCTGGTATAGTCACTCAAGGCGTCCCTGTCAGAGTAGGTAAAAGAGAGGAACTTGTACAGTTAACAGAAGATGTAATTGCTGCCCCAGACTCATGTTTTGCACAATACATTAGAAAATTTATACACAAAAGCTTTAAAAATGGATAACATCATGACTTAAATTTCATAAGGGTCAAGGGATTGAATCATTGCCAATTCCAGGAATTCCTTAAAAGTATTGATGCTGACCATGGCTCCATCATTTACTTTTTTGGAAGTAAGATGGCTAAGTTGGGGCCAAATGTTGAAAAGATTGTATGATTTACAACATGTGATTGAGTCGCTTAGGGTATCTAAAACCAAATTTGTGCCAGAACTTGATGTTGAAAACTGGCTTACAGATAGAGTGTTTTTTAGCAGATTAAACTGTTCGTATAAATGAGTTAAACACGAGTCTTCAAGGTGAAAACCAGCATCTATGTATACAATGTTTCAAACCCTAACAGTGTTCCAAATGAAATTGAAATTATGGCAAGCTCAAATTAAGGCAAACAATTTTATGCATTTTGACATGTTGGCTAACCACAGTCCTGTGAATAGTGAAAAATGTGCAGCCTTGCTTTTCAATTTGTTAGAAGAATCTGAAAACAGATTTCAAGATTTCCAGGAAAATAATCAATATTTTGGTGCATTTGTGGCTCCATTTTCAGTCGACATAAATGTATTACCTGCCAATTTTCAAATGGAATGCACGAAGCATTCCAAATTCCATTCCAAATCCAACATTCAACTGAAAGGAAAATTTGATCCTGCCTCTTTACTGAACTTTTATAGGTTCTATATTCTCAGAGACAAGTATCTCTTGCTTCACAACTGTATCTCATTAATGTCATCACTTTTTGGCAATGCCTACATTTGTGAGCAACTATTTCCAAGGAAGAAGCACATTAAGAGTAAAATCAGAACCAAAATATCTGATGAGGGCCTTTGAAGAACTCACCAAGAATGGCAACTAATCCCATAGGACTAGACACTGGTGCATTAGTTTCTCAAATACAATGTCCTATACCCCACTAGTTTTATGTTGCCCACTTTTATAATAAAAACTATCAAAAAACCCCAGACGTTTTATTACTTAGGTAAATACACTTTTTATATTAGAGATTACAAATTTGGGACCTGCCAATGATTGTAAAAGACTCTGTAAATGGTCTTACTGAATAATTAAGAGGATTCTTTTGCTTATCTGCAGTGAAGTGTGATGTGCCACGGAGGTGTGCAAGTAACTTAATTGTCAAATAAGAATGCTTAGCTGTCTTGTAAATAACATTAAACACCATGAATTCCAAAAATTATGCACGGCCTTTTTTTTTCTTTTCTTCTTTGTTCTTTAGCTTCATTTAGTGTTTGTGTATTTAATGCATGGCCCAAGACAACTTTCCTTCTTCCAATGTGGCCCAGAGAAGCCACAGAGTTGGACACCCCTGGTCTAGAAGGAGTCAGGGAAGGCTTTTTGAAGAAGATAAGGGTGGTTGGGAGAGTGACAAGTGGCACACTAAAGGCCAGGCAGTGTTAGCATCTTACAGACGCTTTAAAGAAAAAGGCCACATTACCTTTTCATGTTATGCTGGAAGAAAAATCTGTGGCAACTACTTGTAATTACTCTCCTTCTCATTGGTTTTGGCACTAATGGAACTTTACAGGGTCTGATATTTCCTACCTTTGCAGAAAGATTTTCTTTTTACAAATCTATGGGTGTCATTAATGACACTGACAAAGACAGGTGCATAGTGAGAGACTGTTGCAGATCTGTTTTCCTGTTTTTTTTTTTTTTGCAGTTTTTGGCCGGGGCTGGGTTTGAACCCACCACCTCTGGCATATGGGGCTGGTGCTCTACCCCTTTGAGCCACAGGTGCCGCCCCAAATCTGTTTTCCTAAAGAAAAGTCTAGCAGATTCTGGATTTTTCTCATAGAATAGCTCATGATGCTCCTGTTTGTCTTGAAACTTTGTTTGCTTTGTTACATCTGCTGATACCAGAGACAGGCTCCGCACATATAACCAGCACCAGTGAGGAAAGAGGATGGCCTAGGTCCCAGTTCTGGATTTGCCAGTAACCACCCGTGTGTTCTGGGGCAGACATCTAATCTCTCCGGGTGGGCTTTTAATAAAGGGCTGTGAGATTAGTGGACTTCGAAGCTCTCTTCTAGGTCCAAACTCTATGAGTCTTTGTTAAGCATCATTATTTGGGTTAAGAGACATCCTCGGAGAGTTTATTTTAACAAAAAATATTGAGGTTGCTATACCTTTCCTCAGACATTAAGGGGCTTTGGATGTTCACAGGTAAAGCCTTGGAGGTCAGGATCCATGTCTTACTATCTTAAACCTCCTGCCGGGCTCGGCCAGGTGCCTGACACTTAGCAAACATTATGTCTATTGATGGTTGGATGAAAGAACAACTTTCCCTCCAAAAGGAGGCACATTTTCTACAAAGAAAAGCATTTCTATCTCACTTTGCAGAGACTGGTCATTGTGACCAGCTCTCACATTATAGAGCAGCTTTAAATACAATGTGCGGTGACTGCCACCCCGCCTGAAGCACTCAATTCCTTGACAGCAGGGACCACACTTTATTCATGTCTGCATTCCCCACAGTGCCTCGAATGGCACTTTGTAAATGATAGGTTCTCTATTAACCCCTTTTTTATTTGAATTTAATCAGCTCTCTAAAAGACATTTATTTTCCTATAATCATTCTTACCATTTATTCAGTCTCGAAATGTGTGAAAAACAAACAAAAATAAAGTTCTAAACTTCTGTTTCACTTGTTGGAATATATTGTTAACATTTAGATTTTAAAGTAAGTCTCCTCTCTGTAAACTACCCACTGAGAATAATTGCAAGTTCAGATCGCCTTGAAAATAAGTTAGAATGGAGTGCCAAGGAGAGAAAGGGGAATCCTGTTCCATTTGCTGCCTTATTTCTGCTAACTGTGGGCACCAAACTCTCTGGACTGATGTGGTTTGGGATCTAAATCCCTGCATGGCATGGTGAGGGTAGTCCTCTTGATGAATTCTAAAGCCCACCCTTGTGAAGTATGCAGCTCTCACAATGCCTTGAGCACTGTGTTTGCTCCAGGCATGCAATGGATGGGTGGATGCCATTAACAGAGATAAACAAAGACCTAGTATCTTTCCAAAAAAAATCACACTCTCTCGTCCCTCCTCTGTCTTGGTCCCTTCCTGTAAACCTCAACTCTGTGAAGTGTGACACTATATGCCAGGTCATCGATAGCAGAATACTGGAAGTCACCCTCAACTCTTCCTTCTCAAACTCATATGCAATCAGTTCTTCAGTCCTTGGATCCAGGAGCTTTCATCTCAAAAATATTTCTCAAATCCTGTTCTGTTTTCCCAAGAAAACTTTGGCCAGCTAGCTCCAGCTGACCTTCCCAGCCTTGTCTCCTGCTAGCTGGCTCTTGAGCAATGGGTTTGTAAATATGCCTTCTCATGACTTCTGCATTTGTGTCTGTTCTTTTCCTGCAAGGCCTTCTTGTCTTGAGAAACTCATTCTATTGTCTTCTTTTTTTTTTTTTTAAATTTATCTATTTATTTATTTTTTTATTGTGGAGAAGGGGCAGGGAAAGAAGGCGGGGGATGAGGTGCGTGACAGGGTTGGGCCAGTGGCATGGTACCACATTGGCTGTATCTAGGTAGAGGCAGTTTCAGGCCGGGCCTTGCTGAGTCGTTGCTATGTGGAAGTAGCTCGATGGATCTACTTCTAGTCAGGCTCGGGAAGTTGCACTAGGCCTCAGGCA
>CAUYPK010017688.1:0-12622 GCA_963574355.1 Loris lydekkerianus | reverse complement strand
CATCTCAGGTTACTTTGGCCATTATTCCTGGTGGGCTTACATCTGTATTGTAGCCCCTAGATGTGTATCTAAATAAACCCTTTAAAGACCATGTGCGAAAGATGTGGCATGAATGGATGTCATCTGGTCAAGCCCAACTGACAAAAGTCGGAAATCTAAATAAGCCTGACATAGAACTGATAGCAAAGTGGGTTCGTGATGCATGGGAAGAGACTCCAGAGGAAATGGTGCAACGCGCCTTCAAGAAATGCAGCATTAGTAATGCGGTGGACGGCAGTGAAGACTGCGCTTTGTATGAGACCGACAGCAGTGATGATGATATCTCCGAACTCAGTGATGATGACAATATCTATGCTGATACCCTCACATCAGATACAGCTGAAGCTCTGTTTGGACATACAGATGATGAGGAGGAGGAATCCAGTTTTGAAGGATTTTAACCTTTGTGATTTACCTTGATTACCTGTTAAGCTACGGTTTTCTGCACTTAAAGTTTTAGTTGTTGTTGCTAGTTTACAGTTTTTCTTTAGCAATAAATATTGAAAAGCATTTAACCTACTGATTCCTCAATTATTGTAATTGTTTTGGATATATATTTTCATTTTTGAAATTTACCAGTGGCTGCTGCATTTTTCACCTTGGCTTATACTTGAGTCACTAAGTTTTCCCAGTTTTTAGGGTAAAATTAAAGGGGTAGGCTTATACTCGAGTATATATGGTAAATGTCCTCAGCAGGCTGCATGTAGTTTGAGGACCCCTGACTCATTTGCTAATCAACATTGAAAAGGTGTCTTCATTGGCCAAGTCGTGGCTAAGTATAATTCTCAATACCTCCCTGTTTACACCCTAGACAAAAGCCCCACATGGACTTCCCACTTGGGTTTCCCCACTCTACAAGAGTCTCTGATGCCTTTAGTTTCTTGTATATTCTTTTCTATCTAATAAATCCTATCTTCTCACTGCTCTATGTGGTCTGTGGGTTCATCCTTTGAATCTTTGAGATCAAGAACCACTACAGAAAGAAATCTGACAATAACACCACCATGATCATTATTGCCAGCAATAGTAATCAATGAATGTGAAAATCTTTGAGTAAAAATTGGTTAGGGAAGTAGATAGCCACATGCTTCTGAACACAAAGAGAAATCACAAGATTTCTCACAACAAAGGTATATTTTTAATGAAGAGATGTTATAGACACTAACTTCCCTAAGTGATCAAACTTAGGATCATTAATAATGGAAGAAACTGTTAATAATACTATGAACTTTAAGGTGAGATATAACAGAAGGTACACAAATTATCCATGTTATAATTTCTAAAAATGTTTATCTTGAATCTTACTATGAGTAAGACAATAGGAAAATACAGATTTGCCACATTTTACAAGACAATTGTCTTGGACCCTTCAAAGTATCAATGTGATTAAAAAAAAAAATAAAGGTAGAGAATTATTTTACATTAAAGGAGGTTTAAGATATATGGCAACCAAATATTACTGGTAATATTTATTTGGGTCTTTAGTCAGAAATATTTTGTGATAATTAGGTAAATTAAAATCATATGTTTTAAGTAAATTATTACCTTATCAATGCTAAATTTCTGGGTTGCAATAATGATATTGTGGTTAAAGAGATGAAGCAGATAGGACAAATTTTTAACCATTACTAAAGAGAGTACTACCTTTAGTTGTAAAATTTTCAGAATAGAACAAAGAAACATTTTCTAGTTTTAGAACTTTTGTCATGGTATTTTTATTATTTGTCAATTGGTTAAACTGTGTAGTTTTGCTGATCAATTCACACATTACTGAGAGTAAAGTCTAATATGAATAAAAATAAAATACATAAAAATTATTAATTCTACCCATAAAAGTGTATTGAAAACACAAATTCAGGGGTGGTGCCTGTGGCTCAAGGAGTAGGGCGCCAGCCCCATATACCAGAGGTGGTGGGTTCAAACCTGGCCCAGGCCAATAACTGCAAAAAATAAAAATAAAAGTAAAAAATAAAATAAAATAAAATAAAATAAAGCTAAGTTAGAAAGAAAGAAAGAAAGAAAGAAAACACAAATTCAACATAAAACTTCTCTGTTGCCATGGGAACTTGCTCAGCCAAAGGGGAAGGTGCCAGATACCAGAGTTAAAGAACAAAAAACACAGTGTCAGAGTTCAGGATATGGAAATACACATTCGATCTCTGAGGTACCCCGGTTGGCTTGAACTCCAATTTTTCAGAGCAAAAACCTGCACATCAATGTACCCTTTGTTACCCTTCCTCCCTTTGATATCTCTTTTTTCCTATCTTCTCATGATACCAGGTTCCCTCATTTAAGTCTGGATAGGAGACCCCAGTTTCTTAGGCTTGGACAATTTCATGAAGGGAATGTCCTGCCATTTTGCCTCATGCTGGAGGGACTATTTGTTAATATGCTCATTAACATTGAAAAGATATCTCCCTTGGGCTTTGCCTGTAGCTCAGTGTGTAGGGCACTGGCCTCATGCACTGAAGCAGGTGGGTTCGAATCTAGCCTGGGCATACTAAAACAAACAAATAAACAAACAAACAAAAAATAGCCCAGAGTTTTGATGGGTGCCTGTAGTCCTAGCTACTCAGGAGGCTGGAGGTTGCTGTGAGCTGTGACACCCTAGCACACTCTACCAAAGACCACATAGTGTGACTCTGTCTTAATAATTAAAAAAATAAATAAATAAAAGAAAGAAAAGAAAAGAAATCTGCCATCTACCAAGTCCTGGCCAAATGTTATTCTTAAAACTTTATACCCCATAGATATTAGAACCTACATGGAGACTTCCTGCTTGGGTCTTCCCCTCTGTCAGAAACTCTGGTGCTTTTTATTCCTTCTAAATTCATTTCTATCCAATAAATCTATTTCACCACTGATATGTGCTCTGTGGGTTAATTCTTCAATTCCCTAGACCAAGGATTTTCTGCAGAAAGAAATTAGGGTAATACTCACTTGTGATTCCTGACATCAGTTCCCTATAAATTGCCAAAAGCGTCCTCTCTTTGGGGTGTGCTTTTAGGGGGCCTCAAAATATGACCATTGATAAAATACCAGGGATTGCCAACAATTTATGTTGTGCTGTTATTTCAATTCATAAATATGGAAAATGTATCCTTAAAAATGAAATGGTAATGTAATATACCTACACTCAACCCAAGTCATATTTTACAAAATTAAAAGTTCTTGTGAAATTGCTAAGTGTAAAATTAAAATGCGTCTTCTCTTAAATCTAGGGAAATTTCTTCACGCATGTTAACTGGGAACTCAGCTATGAGGTTAGACTCATATCAGCATGGAACACTGTGGTTAATGCACCAAAAAAAAAAAAAAAAAAGAAAGAAAAGAAAGAAAAAAAAGAAAAGAAAAAAAAAGAAAAGAAAAAAACTATTTCAACTTGTCTTATAAGACTAAAAATAAGACTGTTCTCAATAACTGTCTTACTTTTTTTAATCTTGAATTGTACACTTCAATTCCCCACCTTATCATTTTTCTTAATAGTTTGCATCACCATCCTATTGTTGTCTATCCTAAAGATGTGCTTTGAAAGAAAGTATTAATAATTGTTCTTTCAAAATACATCATTAGTAGTAAGAAGTAGAGTAGCTGTTTATATTCTAAAGTCAATTATTTGTCACTGTTATAGGATATTTACTAACATTTTATTCTAATTTTTGAAAAATTTATCTTAACATTGAAAGTTTCAGATATTTACCTTGATTAGAATATACACATAAAAGAAGGGGAAATTTAAAATAAAAAGCCTTAGGTATATTTTAATAAAAAGCACAAAAGAATAGCTACAGTAAATATAACAGTAATAGTTTTTCAGTTTAGAATGCAAAATTTGGCTCAATTTTTAATGTGGCTTTTCTATACGTGATTTTTTTTTTTTTTTTGGGGGGGGTGTAGTTTTGGGCCAGGGCTGGCGCCCTCCTCCTTGAGCCACAGGTGCTGTCCTCTATACATGAATTATAGAAGGAAGAAAATACTAATGTCTTGATTCAATTTAAAGTAAAACATGCATTGGTATAAAATTTTTCTAATACAATTTCTAATTTGTTATATTTCTTTCTTAACCTTTAAAATTGTAGATACTCAAAGGTTTAAATTCCCTATCATTACTAAAGTTTTTCCTTTGGCAAACTCATATGCTTAAAATTGGTGAGAGTGTGGATTTTAATCTCTTCTTTCAAGAATAAGTATGGAAAATACTGAACATCTTCAAGACCATAATAAAGCTTTCCTCTGAACTCTGAGACTATTACAAAGAAATATCTGTGAAAAATCTGAGGTAGACAATATAAATGGCTTCTTGCTATCAGGGGCATAATTTTTATATCTACTATGGACAGAAACTATCAAAACTACACTAGTATCCTTCTTAGTCTTCTTTTACAGATCAAGTGGGAGAAATGGAGAGTGTGACACTATTAAAACTTAAGCTACACCTTTCTTTATATAAATAATCTCTGTGCAGATTATTGTGGCTTCCGTATCCATGGAACTTCCTCTCATTTTCTCTAATGAAATTCTGATTTTAAGCTCAATATGAGTGAAATTCTAATTAGTCATAAAAAACAAAATTTTAGCTTCTTCCTATTATAAATACAGCTAATGATTTTATGTAAATTTGACGAGCTATATATTTATTAGGGGAGAAACTGAAAATATGTATTTTTTAAAACTGTATATTTTATACAAAGTCTAACTTCTTATAGTTTCTTTACATTTATCCCAATGTAAAGTTCATTGGGATAAATGAATTACTTTTTTTATAATATGTAATTCAAGCAAGTTTAAAGCTATGATAGTATATGCCAGATATTAAAACAACATTTTTTTCCAAAATGTAGCATTTCTTCATTTAGAACAAATACCTGCTTACGTAGATTTTATCATACTAAATATAAAAGAAATCCAAGGAATTATACTGCCTTAATTATAGAATAAAATCATATAGATAAGAGTTGTGCATGTCTATATATTTTTATACATCCTTACATTTGTCTGTTGTTCCAAGTTTAATCTTTAAATAATCTGGTCATTTTTAAATTTCTAAACTGAGTAATAAAATGACCCAAATTATGGATTTTCACTTAATTATACAACTACTTTATGAAAAAAAAAATGAAATTCAAAAAAATGCTGGCAAATTTTTCTTTTTTTACAGAATTACAGATTTCCCCCAAAATATAGAAAATTACCACACAAAGTTAAGTAACAAGACATATAACTGAGGTTAAATCCTCCCTTTACTACTAAGATCTCCAACAGCAATTCTGGAGACCTTGGTAGTAAAGGAAGGATTTAATTAATAATTTACCGTTTCAGTGCAGCCTGAATCCTGTCTGCTGTTCCTTCATAATATGGATAGTGTAGAAAGAAGCACTAGAAAATTAAGGGAAAATTCTACGCCCATCTTTCAACTCTTGATGCCTAAGTGGAAAGGGAAAAATAGTGACTTCAGCCACCAGTGATTTTGAAAAATAAACTTAGCCATGACTGAAAACTTATGTTACTGTTATAAAGAGTAAACAAAGGTGAGATAAAATAGGATTTGGTAGAAAGGATACTAAGAGATACTTGGTCACTAAGAAGAAAAGTTATTTCTCAAAATCTGAAGCCACAGAAATACCTCTGAGTCAAGCAAAGCAAAGCCTACAACATAATTTATAATACTAAAATTTTTCCTGGGTCACAAGAATCACATGGTCATTAATAATATCTACTTCTATTTTTTTTCTAAACTTTTAAAATAATATTTAGTTTATGGGTGGTGCCTGTGGCTCAAAGGAATAGGGTGCTGGCCCCATATACCAGAGGTGGTGGGTTCAAACCTGGCTCCGGCCAAAAACTGCAAATAATAATAATAATAATAATAATATTTAGTTTAAAATTTCATATAATGAGATTAAATATATAATCTTACTACAAATAACTATTTTGCCACTCTTAATAATAAAAATAGAACATATTTTCCATTTTGTTGAATTTAAAATTTTACAAAACATTTCAATGAATATTGTTTTTTTATCCCACTTTTTTTTAATACTATAGAGTCTACTTACTCTATAGTGAGTCTATATACTCACTGACCATTCTGATTTTCATCGTACCCTTACTCTATCTAAACATATTAACTGATGCCTATCCAAAACCAGACATAGTGATGGGCATCTTATAATAGTTTAATTAGCAGGGAAAGTTATACTCTAACAGGAAGGATAGGCAAATAAACAGCAATAAATGTCACCCACCCCTCCTGCAATGTCTCCAGGTGTTTGTGGGAGAATCATACTTATTTTCTTCTCTTTCTTGTCGTCTTCTTTCTTCTTATTTTATGTTACAAAACAAGCTCATTAAACATAAACTATTTCTTTCTTCTGATATAATTAGAAGACTTTTGAGGTATTATAGAGAGTCAGATACTAATTTCTGATACATAGAAACCAGAATATTTTATTCCTGTTTTAACATCTCTATGAGTTGTGGACCTACCACGTAGTCACAATTAAAAATTAAAGAATTTATGCTCTAGACCTAGATATATATTGAAATATCTTAAGCATAAATGATTACAAAATCAAATCATGTGAGTGCAAAAATAGTAACTGTAACAACCCTGAGACTGCTGTTCTCATAAAGAGTTGTATCTTGACTCTCTCTACATAAGCTCAGGTAGACTCTCCCTACATAAGCTCGGTCCATAAACTGATTACTTCTGATGCTAAAACAAAGAATTTACACATTTGGAGGGGTTTCTGTTGGGGTCACAGGTAAGAAACTGCCAGCTCCTAAATGTTAAGGAAGGGAAGCAGCATTCTCTGCCTGGTGCCCAGACCCAAGAGCACTTTGTCAGGTGTGGGCTCCCTGATCTTTGCTCCTGCCTTGCCCGTAGGCTCCTAAGAACATCCAGGAGATGCAAAAACAAAACTACGCATCAGCAAACTGCCATGCCCAGGTCTTGTCGATCTTTAAGGCACAGTTTTTAAATTCTGGATTTAGCTCTGACTTCCCAAGAGCCCTACACACACCAAGGGCTGCTAAACAGCCCAGGCATCGCTACCTGGCGCATGCAGGCCAGCTTAGGTGTCCTGCCTTGTCATACCCACCGTGTGTCGCAAGGAAGGCCCCGCTCTCCACTGTGGCTCCTCAGTGTCTTATTTTCAAGAAGGCTCGACTTTGACCTTTGCCAAACTTCTGGGTTTCAGTAGCTTTGCCCTGAACCAAACAAGAATACATAAGGAAAACTCACGTGATCCAAATTACGTGGGGTGTTCTAAGTGTGCACAATGTGATGTAGAGCTGGTGCTCCCTCACTTCAAGATAGTGTGCTTGTGGATAGTTGGCCTCCTGAGATATTCACCACTCTGTGATTTCCCTCTGCTAGAGTAACAATAGCCGGTAGTTGTGGTGGTTATGGGGGGCAGTATCAGGACTTGGGGTTTCTGTACTGTGGGACACAAGGGGAGAAGTGACAATCTTTAACCCTAACTTTCACTATTCTAGAAAGTATAGTGGTGATTTGTGTACAAAGATTTGAAATTTTTTAAAAGTATCAAGTTCCTGACATTCAATAAAATATTTTTATTAATTTTAATTGGGAAAAAAAAATGAGTTCTATCTTAAGGTTGGCTTTAGCTGCCATTTGGAATCTTTGACTCTCAGAGCATTTCAGGCAACATTCAACTAATATTAGTGGCTTACTGTGCCTAGACTATTTGCCATATTGTAAACAATATGGTTAATGGTGAACACATGGTTCATACCAAACCATGGCATGGAATTTTGTTATGTGCTATACAGAGTGCCTACACCACCAGGCTCCACTAAAATCCTTGGGATGTGAATATCTAGTGGGCCTCTATATAGAAATATTACATGCAAATTGCTGCATTTCTGTAACTGGAAGAGAAGTTTGTTCCATGTGACTTATTAAATGGAGGGAAGGTGCATAAGGAGGTCTTCACATTGATATCCCAAGACTTGGCCAAACCAATGTCTTTTTCCTTTATGATCTACATGTGCATACTTAAAACATCACCATAATAAATCTTAGTCATGAATACAGTCATATGCTGAATCCCAGCAAACCTCTGAACATGAGGTAGTACTTGAACCCTCAACACAATGGAACATAAAAATGTCTCAAGATACACCAGTTTAGTTTTCTGTCACATAAACCTCCAAATATGTATATATAGGCACATGTTTGTAATTTTGAAAGAATGTTTATGGTTCTGTTAAAACTACAAGCTTGCTTTTGGTTAAATTCTATTCTGTTTCTATGAATTGTCTACACAGTATACTGTCTTTGCTAACTTCAATATAATATGAATAGAGCTTAATTATAAGTAGTGTGTTATTTAATGTTTGACTGCTGATAAGACTATTTTTAAAAATTCTCTAATGTATAAGTAACCAATAATAGAAAAAGTTGGCATACAGAAGAAAATTATAATATTTGTGAAGAATGAAGTTGAATGAAAAATAAAATTATATTAAAACTAATATATCTTTTCCTTAAGGCACCTCAAGTAAAAGACCTGAAAAACTATTGCACTGAGAAACTATTAGAGATTACAAAGTCACCCATTGCTCATTTAAATCACAACCATCAGTTTTATATATGATGCTAGCTATGCTTCAGTGGTTTTGAATGCTTTGGTGTGTATACATCTTCTTGTTACTTACTGTAATCAAAACCCTACCAGTTCCTTTGGTCCCTTCTCTCCTTTCCAGTCCCATCTTACATGATGTAGAATATACCTACATGGCACATACTTTAAAAATGGATTCATTCATCCCCTGTTAACTTCTTAAATTACAATACTAATTTTACAGTTTACTCTGCTAGCAGCTAATTTTAATTTATGTTTATCAGGTGTTTTTAATCAATGGAGGACAACATTATTCCTCTGGAAACCAGTTGTTGGGGATGAAAGAAAACAATCAACTTCATATCATAAAAAGTAATTTTATTTTTGTGTACAATTTCAGTGAATAAAAAAGCATGGAAGAGAAGACAAGGGCCTCTCTAAAGAGCCCATCGGCTCTGAGGTCAGGCACCACGTTCTTCCCCAGAGCATGGGTGTGGCTTGATGCAGACAGGGAGCCTTGATAATGGTTGACTTCAGGTAACTTAAACCATGAAAAGTAAAACCACAGGAGGCAGAGACAAGATGGCTGACTGAAGCCAGCTTTCCACAGAGGCTCCTGTCCAGAAGGAGAGTTAAAGGACAAAAATTTAGCAAGGAACCTGGTGGATTTGACCTGCACCAAGAGAGAAGGTTGAAGAATGCACATCAACCCTGCTGAGGTGAGCTGCGACCACAAGGTTACAAACAAAAGGTACAAAATCCATCACCAAGCAGACAGTAGTCCCCTCCCCCATGAGAATGGCTCGGAGTGCCCCACTAACAAACAGCCAGAATTCAAAGGTCCTCCCACTACACTCTATGGGAGAGACCTTCTAAAAACTGGACCTGCCTCCCCTACTAGGGTGCCATGGCATTCTCCTGCCAGGCATAAAATTGTATAAAACTACATATATTCTCTACCTGCAACTTTGAGCTCCCAGCACTCCCCTCCACTCTCACACTGAGGTCTGGGGGCCTGTCCCCCAGGAGTTCAGATTCTTGGGTGATTTCTTGACAGGTGAGGACAGTGCCTGGACTGCAGCTCGTTGATGCTGCTTCTGGGGCATGGGAGTGAGTAGAGGACGGTCGGCTGACAGGGAGCCGCACTGGGAACTGCCACAGTTCCCTGAGGCACAGAGTGACAGCCGTCTTTTGGCAGCAATACGGCCAGGCATTAAACTGTGAGGAACTTGTATATTCTCTGCCTACAACTCTGAGTTCCCAGCACTCCCCTCTGCTCTCACTCTGAGGTCTGGAAGCCTGTCCCCCAGGAGTCCAGATTCTTGGGTGAATTTTTGAGGGGTGTGGACAGTACCTAGGCTGCAGCTGGTCAGTGCTGACTCTGGGGCATGGGAGCAAGGAGAGGACAGTTGGCTGGGCCGGAACTGCACCAGAGCACCGGTTCCCTGGGGCTCCCAGATATTCTAAAGCCACACCCCCTGTCTCCGTAGGCAACAACCCGTGAGTAAAGGATTTGCCTGAGGTGGTACTGACTCACAGACCTGGGAAGCTCCCAGGGTGGGAGCTTTACTGAGCCTAAGAAGCACCTGGCCATCAGGTGATCATCAGCCTATATACAAAGGAAGGCAGCAGGATAGAACTGACAGGTAACCAAATACAAACCTGCAGGAGCAAAGACAGGGCTTTCAAACTCAAAACAGCTTCTCTTCTGCAGGGGAACTTAGCAAGAAGAGAAACAAAATCCCTCAAGTTTGTTCTGTTCTGTTCTGTCAGTAACATCAGTCAGGGGTGGGGCTGGACCTGAGTGAACACCCCCCAACCTTCATCAAGTGCCCAAGGTTGTCAGGCCTCACCTCCTCCTGATAGATAGAGGCAGAGTGCAGAGGCCAGGCAGATTTCCTTGTGATTCAGGCAGGTGAAAATGCCTGGAGTATCTGTTCACTACAGGCAACTGGGTCAGGCACCTGCAGGGCTATCAGTGACTGGTCGTGACAGAGGTGCAGGGTGGTGAAGGAGGCATCAAACTTAACAGACTGATCTATTTGCTGGGTGGCTCCTCCATGTCCACACATGAAAGGAGAAAGCCATATCAGAGTAGTCACCAGACCCCTGTGATCCAGTTCCCAGAGACCTCTTAAATTCTCCCACCCAAGACAGGTGCTGACTAAGACACTTGATTTGAACCTTTTGAACTGAGACAATAGCCTGAGGACTATTCAGAGGGTGCCCTGGGTGTGTGGTTGTAGAAGCTTTGATTTTCCTTCTCCAATTGTTGCCCAAGGGGACCGGGGTGACTTAATTGCTGGTATTTCTCCACAGCTGAGACTTCAACCCAGAGTAACTGTTTCACCAGGGTTGAACAAAAACCAGCTGAAAACAAGACCACTTAGCCCCACCACACCAAACAGGGCCCCAGTTTCTCAGGTCACACCAATATATGGGTCGTTGACAAAGCTCCAGGGGAAAAATCAAAGGAAGTAAAACAATCATGGCATGGAATCAGTGGAAAAAGTCTGGTACCATGAATAACCAGAATAGATCACACACACCCCAGAAAAGATATGGCAGATGTAATTAAAGATCCCATTCATAAACAACTGGCTGATATGTCACAAATCAAATTCAGAATTTGGATTGCAAATGAGATTAATAAAGTGGAATTAGAAATTCGAGTAGAAAATCAAAAGTTCTCTCAAGAAGTTAACAAATTTAAAGACAAAACCACAAAAGACTTAGACACACTGAAGCAAGAACTTGCACCCCTCAAAGATCTGAAAAATTCAGTAGAATCCCTTAGTAACAGAGTGGAGCAAGCAGAAGAAGGATTTCTGACATTGAAGACAAAGGCTTTGAACTCCCAAACTCTCAAAGAGGATGAGAAATGGAGAGCAAAAACAGATCATTCTCTCAGACAGCTCTGGGATAATACAAAGAAGGCTAATATCCAACTCATTGGAGTCCCTGAAACCGATGTGGTGGCCCTTCTCCATGAAATTATGAAAGATAATTTTCTAGACATGCCTAGAGATTCTGAAATTCACATAGCAGACAGCTTCAGAACCCCAGCACTACTCAACCACAATAAGACATCCCCCAGGTATATCATAATTAACTTCACTAAAGTTAAACATGAAGGAGAAAATCCTCAAAGCAGCCAGATGTAACAAAGCCATTACCTACAAAGGGAAGAATAGTAGAATGACTGCAGATCTCTCTGCTGAAACTTTTCAAGCCAGAAGAGGGTGGTCATCGACTTTTAACATCCTAAACCAAAATAACTTTCAATCCTGGATTCTGTATCCAGCTAAACTGAGTTTCATTTATGATGGAGAAATTAAATACTTTAATGACATTCGTATGTTGAAGAAATTTTCCATAACCAAACCAGCTCTTCAGGATATTCTCAGACCTATCCTCCATAATGACCAACCCAATCCTCTACCACAAAAGTAAACTCACTCTGAAACTTTTGATCAAACTCCAACTTCCACACTGGTGAAAAGATTAAAAATGTCCACTGGACTTTTGAAAAACTCGATATCCAAAATGTGACAAGACTTATCAATATTCTTCATTCATGTGAATGGCTTAAACTGTCCTCTAAAGAGGCATAGGTTAGCTGACTGGATACAAAAACTCAGTCCAGATATTTTTTGCACACAAGAATCACACCTCACCTTCAAAGACAAATATAGACTCAGGGTGAAAGGATGGTCATCCATACTGCAGGCAAATGGTAATCAGAAAAAAGCAGGTGTTGCAATTTTATTTGCAGATACAATAGGCTTTAGACCAACAAAAGTAAACAAGGATAAGAATGGTCACTTCACATTTGTTAAGGGTAATACTCAATATGATGAGATTTCAATTATTAATATCTATGCACCCAACCAGAATGCACCTCAATTTATAAGAGAAACTCAAACAGACATGAGCAACTTGATTTCCTCGAGCTCCATAATAGTCAGAGATTTCAACACTCCTTTGGCAGTGTT
>CAUYPK010017687.1:0-52039 GCA_963574355.1 Loris lydekkerianus | reverse complement strand
CTTGCATGTACAAATTATTTAGTCGTGTGCCAAATGGTTTGAAAACAATGTGTGAGTGTATGAGTTCCTATTTGAGAGAGCAAGGTAAAGCCCTTGTTTCTGAGGAAGGAGAAGGAAAAAATCCTGTTGACTATATTCAGGGCTTATTGGATCTGAAGAGTAGGTTTGATCGCTTCCTCCAGGAATCTTTCAATAATGACCAGCTCTTTAAACAAACTATTGCGGGTGACTGAGTATTTTCTCAACCTCAACTCCAGGTCTCCCGAATACCTCTCATTATTTATTGATGATAAACTGAAAAAGGGAGTCAAAGGGCTAACAGAGCAAGAAGTAGAAACAATATTGGATAAAGCAATGGTACTTATTAGGTTTATGCAAGAAAAAGACGTATTTGAACGTTATTATAAGCAACACTTGGCAAGGAGACTTCTCACAAATAAGAGTGTTTCTGATGACTCTGAAAAACATATGATATCTAAATTAAAGACTGAATGTGGATGTCATTTCACATCAAAACTGGAAGGAATGTTTAGGGATATCAGCATCTCAAACACAACAATGGATGAATTCAGGCAACATCTACAGGCAACTGGGGTATCTGTAGGTGGTGTTGATCTCTCAGTCCGCATGCTCACGACAGGATACTGGGCCACTCAGTCAGCTACACCAAAGTGCAACATCCACCAGCACCATGACATGCTTTTGAGATTTTCAGAAGGTTCTACTCAGCCAAACACAGTGGTCGACAGCTTACACTCCAGCATCACATGGGTTCTGCAGATCTCAATGCTACCTTTTATGGACCAGTTAAAAAGGAAGATGGATCAGAAGTTGGTGTTGGAGGTGCACAAGTTACCGGCTCCAATATGCGGAAGCACATATTGCAAGTCTCCACTTTCCAGATGACCATATTTATGCTCTTCAATAATAGGGAAAGATACACATTTGAGGAAATTCAACAAGAGATAGATATCCCTGAAAGAGAGCTGGTTAGAGCCCTACAGTCCCTCACCTATGGTAAACCAACACAGCAGGTTCTTACGAAAGAGCCCAAATCAAAAGCAATAGAAAATGGTCACATATTTACAGTTAATGATCAGTTCACATCCAAACTACACAGAGTCAAGATTCAAACAGTTGCTGCCAAACAAGGTGAATCAGACCCCGAAAGGAAAGAAACAAGGCAGAAAGTAGATGATGACAGAAAACATGAGATAGAAGTTGCTGTCGTGTGAATAATGCAGTTTCATTAAGATATGAACTTGAAAATCAAGTAGCTTTGTGCTACTCAGAAATCTCATGCAGTTTATATCCAATTTCTCTGCACCAAAAATGTCTTACTAATTTCATGCAGTCAAGCGCAATCTGTAGGAAAAAGCAAGGGCAGCGTTTCTTGACCACTAATGTGTGTATGAGCCCCCTGGGGATCCCGGTCCAACGTGGATTCTTACTGAGAAGGTCTGGTGGGGCCGGGGCTAATCCATGTGTACAAAGCTCCCAGGAGATCCAATGTTGCTGGTTTCTAGACCACATTTTGAGTGGCCAAGGAGCACACTTTTTATCTGGGAAGCTGAGAAAATCTCATTTGGGAGATTAATAGGTATTCTTTTAAGGAGAGGAATTAGAATCTGTTAATAAGGTGCAGTTGTTTGGGCCTCCTCATTTCTCATTACAGACAGAATTCTTTATGTTTTTATTTTTATGTTTGCAGCTTTTGGCAGGGGCCAGGTTTGAACCCGCCACCTCTGGTATATGGGGCTGGCGCCCTACTCCTTGAGCCACGGGTGCCATCCCAGAATTCTTTAGACCCTTAGTCTAGTTAGCTCTGATTCTTTTAAAAAAATTTAGTTCTAGCAATCTGAAAGACGGTGACAAGGGCATTTCATCTGTCTTAGCACCACTAACATGAAAACCACCTGGCTGTTATCTACTGAGGAGGAGCAGTGAGAATGAACTCCGTGCCTCTTAACTCGTCTGATCTTACTGACAAATCTTCTACCAGGAATCCAGTTACTCAGATCATTTCCATAGTTATGAGTTTTACTTATGAATAGTGAGGAATTTTAGGATGTTTCTGTGGCTGGTTGTTGCATAGACCCAGAGAACTGACCCTTAACTCCCCTCAGGTAAGGGTCCCAGGCAGCATTCTAGGAAAGATGGATATGTGAACGTGCATGTTATCCTGGAAGAGGCTCAGTCTGAGTGTGATTGAAAGGGCAAAACCAGCTTTGCTCCTGGGAGAAAAAGCTTCCAAGTACACACTTATTCATAACATTTTTACTGAACAGTCGCTTTTTATATAGCATTTTTTATGGGCACATGCATATGGAGTAAATTTAGCAGTAGTAACTTTCATTTCCTGATTGCTTGCTATAAAAGCCTGCAATAGTTTGAATAGGTTATGTGTTGGACTTTTTTTTTTTTTTTGAGACAGAGTTTCAAGCTGTCGCCCTGGGTAGAGTGCCATTTTGTCACAGCCCAAACTCTTGGGCTTAAGCGATTCTCTAGCCTCAGCCTACCAAGTAGCTGGGACGACAGATACTCAACACAACACCTGGCTATTTTTTGGTTGTAGTTGTCGTTGTTTGACAGGCCTGGGCTGGATTTGAACCTGCCAACTCCAGTGTATGTGGCTGGTACCCTAGACACTTGAGCTACTGGGGCTGAGCCATATGTGTTGGAAATTTGATCCTCATTGCAACAGTCTTGAGTGTTTACTAGGTGACTAAGTCGTGGGGGCAGAGTCCTGGTGAGTAGATGGATGACATTGTCACGGGAGTGGGTTAGTTATCTTGGGAATGAAAGGGGGAAGTTTGCCCCCTTTTCTTCTGTCTATCTCAGGTCCTTGCTTATCCTTCTGCCCTCTGCTGTATTGCAGCATGAAGGCCTTACCAGGTACTGGCACCGGGTTGGACTTCCCAGCCCCCAGAACCATGAGAAACACATTTCCTTCTTCTTCTTTTTTTTTTTTTTTTATTAAATCATAGCTGTGTACATTGATATGATCATGGGGCATTATACACTAGCTTCATAGACCATTTGACACATTTTCATCACAATGGTTAACATAGCCTTCCTGGCATTTTCTTAGTTACTGTGCCAAGACATTTACATTCCACATTTACTAAGTTTCACGTATACCCTTGTAAGATGCACCACAGGTGTAATCCCACCAATCACCCTCCCTCCACCCACCTCTTGCCTCCTTCCCCTACCTTTCCCCCTTCCCGCTATTCTTAGGTTGTAACTGGGTTATAGCTTTCATGTGAAAGCCCTAAATTAGTTTCATAGTAGGGCTGAGTAGATTGGGTACTTTTTCTTCCATTCTTGAGATACTTTACTAAGAAGAATATGTTCCAGCTCCATCCATGTAAACATGAAAGAGGTAAAGTCTCCATCTTTCTTTAAGGCTGCATAATATTTCATGGTGTAAATATACCACAATTTATTAATCTATTCGTGGATCGATGGGCACTTGGGCTTTTTCCATGATTTAGCAATTATGCGATAAACATTCTGGTACAGATATCTTTGTTATGATGTGATTTTTGGTCCTCTGGGTATATGCCCAGCAGAGGAATTATCAGATTGAATGGCAGATCCATTTTTAGATCTCTAAGTGTTCTCCATAAAACCACCGAAGACACTTCATATTTGTTAAAGGTAATACTCAATATTATAAGATCTCAATTATTAATATTTATGCACCCAACAACAACACACCTCAATTTATAAGAGAAACTCTAACAGACATGAGCAACTTGATTTCCTCCACTTCCATAGTAGTTGGAGATTTTAACACCCCTTTAGCAGTCCTAAATAGATTCTCCAAAAAGAAGCTAAGCAAAGAAATTTTAGATTTAAACTTAACCATTCAACATCTGGATGTAACACACATCTAAAGTACATTTCATCCCAACCAAACTGAATACACATTCTTCTCATCAGCCCATGAAACATACTCCAAAATTGACCACATCCTAGGCCACAAATCTAACCTGAGCAAATTAAAAAAAATAAAAATAATTCCTTGCATCTTGTCAGGCCATCATAGAATAAAAATTGAACTAAATAACAACAGGAACCTGCATAACCATACAAAAACATGGAAGCTAAACAACCTTATGCTGAAGGATACATGGGATATAGACGAGATTAAGAAAGAAGTCACCAAATTTTTGGAACAAAACAACAATCAGGACACAAACTACTAGAACCTCTGGGATACTGAAAAGGCAGTGCTAAGAGGGAAATTTATAACACTGCAAGCCTTCCTCAAGAAAATGGAAAGAGAGGAAGTAAAAACCTAATGGAACATCTCAAGCAACTGGAGAAAGAACACTTCAACCCCAAACCAAGCAGAAGAAAAGAAATAACCAAAATCAGTGCAGAAGTAAATGAAATAGAAAACAAAAGAGTTATACAACAGATCAATAAATCCAAAAGTTGGTTTTTTGAAAAGATCAATAAAATAGATAAACTCTTGGCCAACCTAACCAGGAAAAAAAGAGTCAAATCTCTAATTTCATCAATCAGAAATGGTAATGATGAAATAACAACAGACCCCACAGAAATTCAAAAAATTCTTAACGAATACTATAAGAAACTCTACTCTCACAAATATGAAAATCCGAAAGAAATTGACCAATACCTGGAAGCAAGCCACCTACCAAGACTTAGCCAGAACAAAGTGGAAATTTTGAACAGGCCTATGTCAAGTTCTGAAATAGCATCAACTATACAAAAATCTCCCTAAAAAGAAAAGCCCAGGACCAGATGGCTTTACATCAGAATTATACCAAATCTTTAAAGAAGAACTAGTACCTATACTACTAAACCTCTTCCAAAATATAGAAAAAGAAGAAATATTACCCAACACATTCTACGAAGCAAACATCACCTTGATTCCCAAACCAGAAAAAGACCCCAAAAGAAAAGAAAATTATAGACCAATATCACTAATAAATATAGATGTTAAAATACTCAATAAGATCCTAACAAACAGAATCCAACAACACATCAAACAAATTATAAATCATGACCAAGTCAGATTTATCCCAGGGTCTCAAGGCTGCTTCAATATATGTAAATCTATAAATGTAATCAGTGCATAAACAAACTTAAAAATAAGGACCATATCATTCTTTCAATTGATGCAGAAAAAGCTTTTGATAATATCTAGCATCTCTTCATGATCAGAACACTTAAGATAATTGGTATGGAAGGGACATTTGTTAAACTAATAGAGGCCTTCTACAGCAAATCCACAGCCAATATCGTATTGAATGGAGTTAAATTGAAATCATTTCCACTTAGATCAGGAACCAGGTAAGGTTGTCCATTGTTTCCACTGCTCTTTAACATTGTAATGGAAGTTTTAGCCATTGCAATTAGGGAAAAAAAGGCAATCAAGGGTATCCACATAGAGTCAGAAAAGATCAAACTTTCACTCTTTGCAGACGATATGATCGTATATCTGAACAACACTAGGGATTCTACCACAAAACTTTTGGAAGTGATCAAGGAATATAGCAATGTCTCAGGCTACAAAATCAACACCCATAAATCTGTAGCCTTTATATATGCCAACAACAACCAAGCTGAACAAAAAGTCAAGGACTCTATTCCTTTCACAGTAGTGCCAAAGAAGATGAAATATTTGGGAGTATACCTAACAAAGGATGTGAAAAATCTCCACAAATAGAACTATGAAACTCTAAGAAAAGGAATAGCTGAAGATGTTAATGGATGGAAAAACATATCATGTTCATGGCTGGGAAGAATCAACATTGTTAAAATGTCCCTACTGCCGAAAGCAATATATAATTTTAATGCAATACCTATTAAAGCTCCATTGTCATACTTTAAAGATCTTGAAAAAATCATAGTTCGTTTTATATGGATTCAGAAAACACCTCGAATAGCCAAAACATTACTCAGCAATAAAAACAAAGCAGGAGGAATCATGCTACCAGACCGGAGACTGTACTATAAATCAATAGTAATCAAAACAGCATGGTACTGGCACAAAAGCAGAGAAGTAGATGTCTGTAACAGAATAGAGAACCAAGAGATGGATCCAGCTACTTCCATTATTTGATCTTTGACAAGCCAATTAAAACATTCAGTGGGGAAAAGATTCTCTCTTTAACAAATGGTGCTGGGAAAACTGGCTGGCAACCTGTAGAAGATTAAAACTAGACCCACCCCTTTCACCATTAACTAAGATAGACTCCCACTGAATAAAAAATTTAAACTGAAGACATGAAAGTATAAAAATACTTGAAGAAAGTGGAGGGAAAACTCTTGAAGGAATTCTCCTGGGTGAATATTTTATGAGGAGGACTCTCCAGGCAATTGAAGCAGTATCCAAAATACACTACTGGGCCTGATCAAACTAAAATGTTTCTGAACAGCCAAGAACACAGTGAGTAAAGCAGGCAAACAGCCCTGAGAATGGGAGAAAATATTTGCAGGTTATACCTCCGATAAAGGTCTAATAACCAGAATCCACAGAGAACTCAAAAGTATTAGCAAGAAAAGAACACATGACCCCATTTCAGGGTGGGCAAGGGACTTAAAGAGAAACTTCTCTAAAGAAGACAGATGCAAAATCTACAAACACATGAAAAAAAGCTCATCATCCTTTATCATCAGAGAAATGCAAATCAAAAGTACTTTGAGATATCACCTAACCCCAGTAAGAGTAGCCCACATAACACAATCCCAAAACCAGAAATGTTGGTGTGGATGTGGAGAAAAGGGCACACTTCTACACTGCTGGTGGGAATGCCCACTAATACGTTCCTTCTGGAAGGATGTTTGGAGAATACTTAGAGATCTAAAAATAGACCTGCCATTCGATCCTATAATTCCTCTACTAGGTTTATACCCAGAAGAGCAAAAGTCACAATAAAACAAAGACATCTGTACCAGAATGTTTATTGCAGGCTAATCCATAATTGCTAAGTCATGGAAGAAGCCCAAGTGCCCATCGACCCACGAATGGACTAGCAAATTGTGGTACATGTATACCATGGAATATTATGCAGCCTTAAAGAAAGATGGAGACTTTATCACTTTCACGTTTACATGGATGGAGCTGGAACATATTCTTCTTAGCAAAGTATCTCAAGAATGGAAGAAAAAGTATCAAATGTACTCAGCCCTACTATGAAGCTAATTTATATCTTTCATATGAAGGCTATAACCCAACTAAAGCACTAGAATATGGGGAAACGGTCAAGGAAGGAGAAGGGAGGGGGGAGGTTAGGGTGGAGGGAGGATAATGGGTGGGACCATATCTATGGTGCATCTTAGAATGGGTACAGGCAAAACCTACTAAATGCAGAATACAAATGTCTACATACAATAACTAAGAAAATGCCATGAAGGCTACATTGAATAGTTTGATTAGAATATTTCAGATTGTATATGCAACCAGCACATTGTACCTTTTGATTGCACTAATGTACATGGCCATGTTCTAACAATTAAAAATAAAAATAAAAAATAAATAAATCCTGCACCCCAGCCAAAAAAAAAAGAAACCTGCAAAATAAATAAATAAATAAATAAATAAAACTAAAATAAAATGTCCATCCTCTGTTTTCTAATGGCTATACTATTCTCCATGTCCACCAATAGTGTGCACCCTCAGCAACAATTGTCTTCTTAAGATTAGCCATCCTAATAGGTGTGGGATGATTTCTCATTGTGTTTTTGATTTGCATTTCCCTGATGATTAGGGATGTTGAAATTTTTTTCATATAACTGTTGGTCATTGGTATGTCTTCTTTGGAAAAATTCTGTTTAGTCCATTGCCTATTTTTAAAATTGGATTATTTGTTTTTTTGCTATTGAGTTGAATTGAATTTCTTATATATTTTGATATTGGATCCTTATAGGATATTTTGTTTGCAAATATTTTTCCCATTCTGTAGTTGGTTTTTTTAGTTCTGTTATTTGCTGTGCAGAACATTCTAGTTTAATGTAGTTTCACTTGCTTGCTTTTACTTTCATTGCTTGTGCATTTTTTGCCATATTCCAAAAAAATCATTTCCCAGACTAGTATGAAGGAGCTTCCCCTTTGTGTCTCCCTTTAGGAATTATGTGGGTTCAGATCTTACATTTAAGTCTTCAATCCATTTTGAGTTGAGTTTCATGTAATCATAAGGTAAGAATTCAATGTCATTCTTTTACACGTGGTTTTTCCCAACTAGATATTGAAGAAACTATCCTGTCCTCATTGTGTATTCTTGGTGCCTTTGTCAAATATTAGCTGACTGTGAAAAGAAAGATAACTGATTTTTGTATATTAATTTTATATCCTGCAACTTAACTGAATTTGTTATAACAGTTAGTTATAACATATTTTTTTTTTGTGAAGTCTTTTTTTTTTTTTTTTTTTGAGACAGTCTCACTTTGTCACCCTGGGTAGAGTGCTGTAGTGTCATAGATCACAGCAAACTTAAACTCTTGGGCTCAAGAGATCTTCTTGCCTCAGCCTCCTGAGTAGCTGGGACTGCAGGCACCCACCTACAAGGCCTGCCTATTATTTAGAGATTGGGTCTCATTCTTGTTCAAGCTAGTCTCAAACTCATGAGCTCAAGTCATCCATCCGCCTGGGCCTCCCAGAGTGCTGAGATTACAGATGTAAGCCACCATGCCCAGGCCTTTTGTGAAATCTTTTATCTGTGCTCTCTTGTAGTTACCTAAATCCCTTTAAAATAATTATTTTGAATTACTTGTCAGGCAATTTGTAGATCTTCATTCCTTGGGGTCAGTTACTGGACCTTTATTAGTTTTCTTTGGTGGTGTTGTGTGTGCCTGATTCTTCACTATCTGTGCAGCCTTAAGTTGATGTCTCTGCATTTGAAAGAGTCAATGGCTCTTCTGTTTTTTGTAAAATAGTTTTGTTGTTGTTGTTGTTTTGGTTTTGGTTTTGGTTTTTTCACAGTTTTTGGCCAGGGTTGGGCTTGAACCCGTAATCTCTTGCATATGGGGCCGGCGCCCTACCCTTTTGAGCCACAGGCGCCACCCTGTAAAATAGTTTTGATAGATAAAAATGTTTTTCTGCAAGGTCCCTGGACTGATAGAACTGCTGCCCCCAGGATCATGGTCAAATGGGGTTAGAAGCAGGTTTAGTAACTGTTTTCAAGTCTGCAGTGGGCAGGTCTATTTCTGAAAGCATGAATGAGCATGGTGGATGGGACTGACTCTGGGACCGTGGCAGAGGAGGGCTGGAACCAAGTCTTTGAGCCACTTTAGAGCTCACAGCTGGAACTAAATTCAGGGTCCATAACTTGAACCAAGGTCAGGGGCCTGCTACCAAGGGCAAAGATGGTTTCTCTAAGTCCCTGTATGGAACCAGAACTGAGAACAAGGCTCCAGCTGGGTTGAAAGATGACTTCAGGATCTGTGGTTTGGTCTGTAGCAAGTGGGCCCGCAATTGGAAAAACAGACAAGCACGACTTTTCTTGGTTCCTCTGGTAGATGGGGCTGGTTATAGGACTGAGATCAAGTGGAGAAGATGCTTGAGGTCTTCAGCGAGGACCATGTTCACGAAACCTGCTCTCAGAGCATGGGCCTGCTTTCTCATACCATCTCTCTTCAGTCTTGGGCTTCACAACTTCTTTCCTGAATCCAAACGCTCCCACAAAGGCACATTTTTGTTGTTGATGGCTGCCGAATTGTTGTTTATAGTGTATGTGTGTGTGTGGGGGGGGGGGGGGCATGAGCTAAAGACTTCCTCTGTCACCATCTTACTGACATTCAAGCCTCAACTTGGTTTAACTGAACAGTTCCAAAATATATTTGACAATATAATTTCTTTTTCTCAGATTAATAATTAGCCACTGAAAGATTTGGTTTATTCTTCTGTAAAATGAAGATAATAGTATCTCCTTCAAAAGAGCATTTTAAGTCTTTATGAAATATGCATTTAAATGCTTTAAACAATGCCTGGCATATAATAAGCCCTCTATAAATTTGGATTGTGGTAGTTTGTTTCATTGTAGTTTAATTGTGGTACTTGTAGCTTTTTGTTGTTAATAATAATATAGTATCTTATGAGATACACCTTGGGAAAAGCTACCTGGAAATACGTCTATTTTTGCACACTATGATCAATAAAACCTGGTGAGGGAGCAATTTGAAGACTATCACAAGGCTCCTAGTGCACCCAAAGTTCTCATATGCCCCCTAATGTTTTCTGTGTTAAAAGTTGTGAAGCATGCCCTTTATGCTATTTAATTCTATTAGTGTCTGAACTAACCTGGGCCTAAGAAAAGTCATGAAATCATCAAACTGGAGCTTCAGGAATAGAATGTGGTGACTAGAAAGCATCATCTTAGAACCCAGAACGCAACTGGGTGCAGATATGAGGTCTACTCTTCTAATCTCTGTGAGCTCTTGGATAGTTTACGTAACCTCTCTGGGCCTCTGTTTTATTTACTAGAAAATGGGAAATGATTTCTAGCTTACCAGGTAATTGGGAAGGTTATCTGTAGAAAATAAATGGCTTAATGCCAGATACAGATGAGTTTGGTGTTGGTTCCTTGCTTATGTAGACCTTTAGGCTCCTGATGCTGATAGCCCCTGCTCCACTGGTGGAATCCAAAAACTTAATCTTGCCTGTTCCAGAAAAGGAAATAAATTGTCTGTACATTTCACCCTCTTCCTACCCTCTCCCTTCATCTCTCCACCAGTGTCTACTGAGCTGAGCCTCAAGATCCAAAGTCATAGAATTTCATCACCTTAACACAATCAATGGTGGATGTGCCATCCACTGAAGCTTCCGTAGGCCAATAGGGGATAGAATAGGCACAACTAGGACAGTTTACATAATTGACTCAAAACATAAGACTTTTATATCCAATCTTTGTCTCATACAAAGCCTCATAAAGTATCACTTTACATTATGTCCTTTGCACAACCTCAAAACTGGTTTAGGATTTCCTCCAGGTCTTATTATGTGATGAGGCCAGTTCTAGAATCAGGCCTTTGATCCCAAATAACACATACTAAGAATTCATAACAACTACTGTGACAAGCACCACCTGGCACTCTTTAAACCACTCACCTGCATATCACATTTAATTCTAAAAAGGTCTCTGGGAGGTAGGTAACATAGTCTCCCATCCACAGATGAAGAAACAGGGGCAGCTGAAAAGTGGCAGATGCAGAATTTGAACTGAGGTCTGCATGACTCCAGACTCCCACTCTGCTCACTAAAATACACAAACTCCAGATAGATCCTGGGGATCCTCTTAAGGGCATAGAGACCTTCAGTAAGATTGCTCCCATAAAGATTTTAGCACCCAGAGCTGCCAAATGAACTTTAATGATTACTTACTGTACACAAACACCTAGTTAGCTGTTCTTTAAACACAGGTTTTGAGATACCCGGGAAGACTGGCAGAGTGAACAAGCCTGTCATTAGATCTGAGTCAGCCAACACAGCAAAGATTAGCCAACAGCCAAGTCAGTGCTGGCCTGCTCCCCCTCAATTTCCGGGTTTCACCCTCAACCTCTGATCATCCTTCTCTGCTCATCCTCCCGCAGGACATTCAGCGTGCCTGGATGCTTTGATTTCTTCCTACTTTATTTCTTTTAGATGAGAAATGAGCAATAGCAGAACAGTTAATGTTTCTGGAAAATTTACGAAGGGGGAGGCATCATGCAAAACCCTTTAATTTCATTTTCTTCTTTAATTTCCCTAAGTCTTTGTGGAGGTATTCTAATCAGCCCCATTTTGCCAATGAGAAAAAATTTCTCAGGATGCTATGTAACTTACTCAAGGTCACTTAACACAGCTTATCAGGAGTTGAGGGGAGGAATGTAATTTAACTCTTGTATGTCTAATGCCAAATTATAGCCCTTTCTCTATTTTGCTGGTCTGGCTTTTCCTTAGAGAAAATGGAAAAAACACCACATTTCAAACCAGCTCACAGAAACACCAGCTGCCTTGTTTATTCTGATCCTAGTAAATCTGGAGAGGTAAGGCCAAGACTAGTCTAGACGACTTTGGAAATACATGTTAGAATGAAATGGCCAGATTTTTAACCAGTTTTACTTCCACAGAGGTCTTCTTGTGGATCACAGTAGCTGAGCAGAGATACTAGAGGTGCATCCAACAAGTGCCACGTCTTACGGTTTTAAACAGCTTGTTCCTGGGCTGTCCAGAGAAATATGAGTAAATGCTCTATCTCCTGATGAAGGATTATTTCACTTCCCAAGACAATCCTATGTCTATTTCTTGTGGATTATTTTGATTAGCAAGTATATTCATTTTCTACTGCTACTATAACAAATTGTTACAAATACAGTAGCTTAAAATGACATAAATTTATTATCTCATAGTTCTAAGGCTCAGAAGTCTGCAATAGGTCTTAAGAGCTAAAATCAAGGTGTGGCTAGGGCTGTGTTCCTTCTGGAGGCTTGGAAGGAGATTCCAGTCCCTTTCCTTTCCCACCTCTAGAGGTGGCCTTTTGGCTGAGATCTAGTGTGGAGGCTGCCTGTTCCTGAGTTTTGACCCCTTTCTCCATCTTCAAAGCCAACAGTGGCCAGTGACATCTGTCACACTGCATCACTCTGACACTGACCCCTCCACCTCTGTCATCCACATTTAAGGACCCTTATTAATGTTGACTGATTTCCAGCTTCAATTTCATATGGAGTCCTAATTGTCCTTTGCCCTGTAACATAATATAATGACGGGATTTAGGGATTAGGACCTGAACATTTAGGGGGGACAATATTCTTCCCACTGTACAGAATTATTTGTAAATTCTTAGTCTCTAAATGGAATCCTTCAGAAGTGTGTATAGTTAAAAACATAAATGAAAATCTAAGCTAGAAAGATATTAATTCCAAGGAAATGTAATTTTAAAAAAATCCTCTTTAGCAGAATCCATTGTATTTGGGAACATACGAAGCATGGTTGCATGTGAAGGTATTAATCTGCATTGCACATCTCTAAGGTGTTCACCACTTGCTCCTTTTTGAAGGATGAGGAAACCAAGGCCTATAGATAACACAGAATTTAGCGGCAAGCTGGGTGCAAACCTAAGACTTTGAACTTCACAATCAGCACTGCGTCCACCATCCACAGCTATTTCAAAGAATGGTTCCCTCTTCACAAGGTGCATTTATTGACAAGGGCTACCACCTGCTGGGCCTGAGCATGCTGATTAACTAAATAAAGCATGTCTTCTAGGCACAGGGCCTTGGACAACAGGTGTTCAGGACATTGTCATCACTGGAACATCCTCAGGTTAAACTTTTCAAGCTCATCCTATAGAGAAGCAACTAAAGCAGCCTGGTCCCAAGTCTTATAAGAGGGTTCTTTCTGGAGATTGGGTAGTAAGGAGTTTGGGGGCCCTAATTTCCTTAAAAAAAAAAGTCTACTAGCCAAGGACATATGTCCCAATCCTCCCATTTTACACTGTTCATGGAAGGTAGGATGAATAGCCTACCTTTCAGTTTTAGAACTGGGAAAGTGCTAGTAAATTGAGATGAAGTTGATCACTCTAACAGAAAAAGAGAAAATATTTTATAAATCCATCCTGAATTGGCCTGGTGTTTTTCCTAAAATATTCATGCTATTAATTGTTAAATCTAGGGTGAAATTAAAGCAAACATGTGTAGACTCTCGTTGGAGATATCTGGATCAAAACCCAGCTCTGCCACGTACCAGCTACATAGCCTTGGACAAGTTCCCTGACTGACCCTCAGCTTCCTCATCTGTGAGCATGCTAATGTTTCCATCCTAAAATCAACATAAGGACTGAATGAGACAGTGTCTGTAAGTTAAGCAAACCACCAAGCTCTGAGCGTTTAGGAGTAATTACAACTCTTAACCTAACTAATTGACTCAGTAAATGCTATTTAATAAGTCCCCCAGTAAACATGAGCAAGTCAGCAGAGTGCTAAGAGTGTGGCTGCCTGGTCACACAGGTCTTTGTTCTAATCCCAACTTCTCTGGTCCTTAGAAGAATGACTAATGAAAAGTTTCTCACCCTCTTTGAGCTTCATCTACAGAAGAGAATAACAGTCCCTCCCACAAAATATTATTTTCAGAAATAAATTAAAAAATAGTAAGATCTTAGCACATGTCTTAGTATGTAAGAAATACTTGATAAGAGAGGGATATTATTACTTGTAATACTGTATTAGGGTTTTTGTTTGCAACTAGAATAATAATAAACCAAGTAGGGATTTCATTGGCTCATGGCTTAAAAAAATCTAGAGACAAAGTTGGCCTGAGCTATGCTGGATTTTATAAATGTAATGAATCTTTCTCTCTCCATGTCTGGTGCCATTTCTCCTCTGTACTAACTTTATTCTCAAGAAAACTCTGCTGATATGAGAGAAAGAAACTTAAAAAACCTTACAGAGAGAAAACTGCTCCCAATTGTTCCAACAAGATTTGGACTGTCATTGAATGCAGGTGGCTTCTATCCCTGTCTCAGTGTCAATCACTGTGAACAGAGTAATGGAATATGCTTGCTGGTCAAGCCTGGGTCACGTGCATCTCGGGAACTGAAGGAAATGGATTAAAATCATCAGTTTCATATCATCAAAGAGAGGTGAATGGAGAAAGAGAATTGAATCGTTGGCAGGCAAAAACTGCATATGTCCTCCACCATTTCATTATTATTATGGTATTATCTGAATTTTTTAAGAAGCCAACCACAGGCAAGGAATAAAGGGACTCTGAAATAGCTATCTAATGTGACTCCTGCATAAACTCATGCAATAAAATTTTGGTAGCCTGGTTCATTCTTGTGGCTTGAATTTTCTGGGAGAAAAATACTTTCTATCCTTAATAGGAAATGTTTAACCCACCTAAAGTTCTTTAGGTGGTTTTAACGTATGTTATTAAATTATTTCATACTCCTCTTTTCAAGATCTGTACCTCTTTATTCTACTCTCCTTAAGTATGGGCAAGTGTCTTCTGAGCCTGGATAAAAGATGTTGCAGCTGCCTACTTGCTCTCCTTCTTGAATTGTTCATCTGGGGCAAGGTCAGCTGCCAAGTTGTGAGCACAGCTGAGCAGTCCTTTAGAAACTCCTACAGACCAGGAGAAATGAAAGCCTTCAGTCAGCAGCCAGGAAAGTGTGCCATCTTGGAAGAGGATCCCCCAGTCCCATTCAAGCCTTCATGGTTGGCTCTAGACAACAGGCTGACTACAGCCTCATGAGAGATTTGGAGTCAGAACTACTCAAGTAAGCCTCTCCCTAACCTCCAGAAACTGTCAGAGATTATAAACGTTTGTTATTGTAAGCTACTAAGTTTTAATGTAATTTGTGATGTGGTAATATGTGATAACACAAGAATACTAGTCTAAAAGAGATCCGTGTAGTAGTATGGGATATGCACAAGAAGGCGTACCAGGACATCTGAGTCTGTGTTCCAGATATAAAATTAGGCAGCAAAATTTTTGCACTAAAAGCTTGATTTCTCTGAGCTTTAATTTCCCCAAATGCAAACTAAGGAGACAGTATATCCCTGCATATTTCACAAGGTACTAAAGATAATCCAGCTATATACCATGGGTGTGGCTTAAGGTAGTAAAACTAATCTTGCAATTGCCTTATTAATTTTGAATATCACAATTAACATGAAAACAAATACCTTAAAATTACTAATTCTATCAAGAAGTGAAGATTTTGGCTGTCTCTGGTGGCTCATGCCTATAATCCTAGTATTCTGTGGCATGTCAAGGTAGGAGGATCACTGGAGCTCAGAAGTTTGAGAGCAGCCTGAACAAAATTGAGACCTAGTCTCTATTAAAAAATGGAAAAATTATCTGGGTGTTGTAGTGCTTGCCTCTAGTCCTAGCTACCTGAGAGGCTGAGGCAGGAGTATGGCTTGAGCTTAGGAGTTTGAGGTTGCAGTGAGGTATCATGATACCACTGTACTTTTGCTGGTAAAATAGAGCAAGACAGTCTCAAAAAAAGAATTGGAAATCTTAAAATTGGAAGAAACTTCAATGTTTAGTTCATTTCCTCACTTGTTTGGCACTAAAAATTCATCTCTTGGTCACAGGTGCAAAAAAAATTAAATGAATAGCTAGAGATCATATAGAAGCAAAATGTACCCTAGAGTGCACAGCCTCTCAGAGCCTCAGTTTCTTCACCTATAAAATGGGAATAATAATATGTAATTTGAAGGTAGTTATAATTGTAGCTCCATTAAAGCTATGATCCTTATAGTCCAGGTCAAGAACAGTATCATTCCCTAGGAACATAGGCCATCCATTTAAAAGTAATTTCAAAACAAGTCATTTATTTTTAAGTCACTATAGCAATATGTAGAGGGGAGGAACAAATCCCTCCCTGTAATTCTTCAGCTAACCTCCAATCATTTCCACTTAGCCTGCAGTGCCCCACATCCTCCCATCATCCTCTTCTCCCACCTGCTTCTTCCTTGTATATGTTTATGGCAGTGGTGGGACCCTCTTAAGAGAGTGAAGAAAGAGAAGAGGATGAACAGGCAAGTCCCGAATCCCTGGGTGGGTAGGGGAATGATAAGGTAGGAAAAGTCACATCATTAGTTTTTATCTACTGTCCCTGTCACAGGTTGAGTTCTCCTTGAAACAAACTCTGAGTTGAACATGCATGATGTTTATTAAGGAGAGTGTTTGGCACAAGCACCCATCAAAGAGAAGAGAAGGCAGCAGGTCTGGGTAGAGGAGGAGTGGAGCCGCTATGTGGCTGCAGCCACGCCCTCGGCTGACCCTGCAGGGAGCCCTAGGGTCAAAATGGCCCATCTGAGTGGAATTAGATGGCCTGGCCTTTACAGATAGTCCTCCATCAGCCATTGGTTGTGTGTCACTGGGGAAAGACATGACCTTGGGGGAAGGCAGGTCTCTGCAACTGAAACAAGTCCTGAGCAGGCTGCCAGGAGAAGGCTGTCTGCCAACAGGGCTTCCAGCTTGAAGGGGGACCTGAGTAGCCCCTTGCTGTGTTCATCACAATTGTATGTGGTATAACATGTGCCTGGCACCTCATAGGCAATTAATAAGTAAAGCCACGAGCAGACTCTAACTCCAGCCTCTGCCCATAGCATTGCCACAGTCTCTCCCCCTGTGCCATGGGAGAGCTGTTTCCGCATCCTCAAAGTGCAGAGAACCCAGACTGAAACCAGTGGGCTCAGACCAAGCCAAACAATCAGATGAGACCCTGCCCTTTTAATATAATAAAGCTTTCTGGGCATGGGAGTCTTGTTCTTAATGGGCTATTTCCAGGAGTTCTAGATCATGCAGAGATTTTGCTGGAATTCCTGGGATCTGGCCCAGGACAGGAAGCACCAGAGGAAAGATGTGCTGCCTGGCACTGTGCTTTCTCACTCAGCTGTTCTTCCTTAGCGCTCACAGTTAGCACAGAGCGCTTGTGCCGGCTACATCCGACTTTGCAAATGACAAGGTAACTGTCTACACTCTCAGCCAATAAATGGGGTTAATGTTCACACTAGAGGTTGGGCCTTCTCTGAGCAAAGTCTCAGATATCTTCTCAAATGCAGGCAAGGGCAAGCAGGCTAGTCATCTGTTCAACACTGTACAGGAGAAATCAGGTCAAATGAATATCACAGGCACCCTTGAAGAAAAAGAAAAATAACCAGATCCGAGCCTCAGGGAAACAAGAGGGGAGGGAGGAAAGCTTGATTTGCTCTCCCTGGGAATGAAGGGCTTAATGGGAAGATTACACTTAGGAGCTCATTATTTCTTTTTCTTTTCTGCCTTTCTCAGGCATAGCCAGAAACTTAAGGATAGAGCCAAAATGATTATCATTTTGTGACAACAGAGGGGCAGCTTCGAGTACACCACCAGAGCAGGAACTTTCATTTGTTTATTTCTTCATTCACCAAATTTTGATTATAATGCTGTGTATAAAGTGGTAAAGAAGCAAGAGCCCATATTCTTAGCCACCAAGCTACAATATTCCTGGTCATATGTCCAACAATTGGAATTTGAGCCCAAGTTAAGAGCATTGACCCCAAATCTTTAACCAACACACCATCTCCACACCTCTACTTCCCATGATACATCCCTGCCCTCTCCTCATTGTGTTCATTTTTCATTGTTTACAAAACAATAAACCCCAAAACTTATTTGATATAAAATTCACTATAGGAATCTAAGCATCTGTGGAATTTCTAATTAAAATGTCTACATTGGATATTTGCTAGAATAATGGAATTCTAGATTGTCAGCATCGGAGGAGGCCTGACACACCAGGGGATCTGGCCCTCTCTTTTCCTTCCACCCTATTTCAAACTTCATTTCTTTGAGTCACCTACCTTCTACTTACAAACCTTGCTTATCAGAAGCTTAATCTATTTGGGGGCAGATCTTTTTGATAAAATTGCATTGTCCATCACATTCAGCTAAAACTGCTTTGCTTTATCACGGCCTCCCTCCTGGGCTGGCTTCTGCTTCACTCTAATCTCTGCTGTAAGTATCCCCATGCTATTTAAGCTACTGGCTTCCTTTCAGGTTCTTGAACATGCCAAGTTCTTTTCACCTTCCCTGTTCCTTCCACTTGGAATGGTTTTCTCATCTCTTCATCTGACTGTGATGAAAGCATCCTCCAAGCCCCAATTTAAATGTCATTTCTACAGGAAAGCCTTTACTTACCCCCCAAATTAGAATAAGCCACTAATTAACTGTCTACTTCTCTTTCAGGTATATGGATCTGTGTAGGTATGAAGGGATAGAATGGGTAAAGTGATTTCTGCTCGTTGCTGTTGATTCCACTTTTGAGGCTTACCACACAGGCTTGGTGCCACTTCTTTAAGAGATCCCTTCCATTCTTTGAAGAATGAGTTTATGCCCCACCTGACTCTTTTATAATCTCCAGAGCCTCAGTTCCTTCTATGCACAGCATGGAGATGGCCTCTTATTTGTTCAAAAGGCACCTCTTATAGTTTGACTCAAGTTGATTCTGAATGTAATGGAATGGAATGCATGGAAGGAAAAGAATGCTTGACAGAGGCCGGCTGCAAATGAGAGGTGCAATGGACGGAAACTGACAGAAAATCAATGTAGTAACATTGCCAGGAGCAGCTTAGTACAGAAAAGACCCCCATTTATGTTATTTGTATCATTTTACCAGCCAGTCCATTCCACAGAAGGGCCAGAGTTCATTATGATATGGGGATGAGTCTATATGTAAGGCTAACTTACTTTAAATGACAATGGCTAAGAGCCATTTCCATCTTTTTTACTGTTAGTATTTGTAAAAGTATTGAAATACTAATGCCTACAGCCTCCTCCTAGTTCTACCTTTCTTAGCTCTGGAACTTGCTTGGATGAGTCATTGAACATTTCTGAAAATCAGCTTCTCATCTATTAATAAGAGGATGATAGTACCTGTACTATTTACTCCTCAAGATCAAATGATAGAAACAAAAGTTCTTCGCAAGCTGTGAAGCACTATACACATACAAGGTGTGTTTGGGAGATAACATTACTTAGGGGGTAAAATGGAGCATGTTTGAAATACATCTCTGGGATGGGTTTAATGTAAATTCTAGGCAGGTCACTTTTACCAACGGGATTTTGAGATTTGTTTTCTTATTAAAAAGGAGGCTGTGGTTTGGTTTCAGAAGGCAGCCAATCTGTGGTGAGGTCAACAAGAAAGATCCCTGGATGGTGAATTCCGGTTTATAGAAATAGGCACGTTCACTGATGTGGTATGTCTTCTCCTAATGCGTATAAAAAATCAGACTTGTCAGAGGAATCCTTCAAAGGGTTGTGTTACTTTCATGTTGACATGAAAAGCGCTCCTTTCTATAACTTAAGGAGGGATAAAAAGATGTAAAATGATCTTTGGGCAATAAATCTTAGTGGTTCAAAATAAACTTTTGAAATTAGGTAAACAAAAGTTCAAATCCTAGCTCTGCATCATGTAAGTTGTATGATATTAGACATGTTCTAAATTGTTTAAACTTAATTTTTCTTACTCTCCAAGAATAGAAGAATGCCATCCCTATATCTTCATAAACTGGCTGGTATATAGTAGGAGTTTAATAAATCATGATGCTTTTAGTGTGTTTGAGGTCTAGAGTTAGGGAGCTATCATAACTAATTACAAATATTGACATATAAAGTGATATTGACTGTAATACCATAAAAGAATCAAAATTAAAAAACATGAGTTTAAGACATAATTGTGGGGAACATTTTTAATCTGTAATAGGAAGTCATAAATATTATGTATTAAAGCTGCCCTGAAATGCTCTGAAAGATCTGCCTTACCAAAATTAGACCTTAACTATTGTTCTTGATGCCACTGAGCTACACTACAGAAAAATGCTATCCCCAACATTTCATGTGCACCCAACACTAGCTCTCTAGGGATCTAGTGCGCTGACTGGTCTCTCTGCCTCCCCTCTTTTCTCTCCATCAAATCCATCCTCCAACCAGTAGTCAAAGTGGTTAGCTCATGTCACCTCCACTCTCACTGATGTCACCACATTGCTTAAAATCCTGCCATGACTTTTCCTTTCATTTAAAATACAAACAGAGCTCCTTGTCATGGCCCACAGGATCTGCCTGAACCTCCCATCTCTCACAGAAATTATTCTGTGTCCTGGGCTTACAGCAACACTCAGAACAAACTGAGGCCTCCCCAGAGCACGTCTCTTCCTCCTCTACTTCCTATACAATCCCCCAAATTCAGGCCTCTAAATAGTCTTCTGCTTTGACAAAGCTTTCCCTGACAACGCTATCTAAAAGAGTTCCCAACCCCACTACTTGCTCTCCCCTGGCCCTTTGTGTCCTTCTTATATATTTGTTGAAAGCTGTAACCATTTTATTTATTCATACATTCACTGATATTTTGGTTCATTTCCCCTCACTAAAATACAGGTTCCACAAGAACAGGAACCAGGTCTTGCCCCTGAACACTGACATTGTATATGCTTGTGGCGTAAGAAAAGTGCTTAATGACAGTCCTTGTGTGACTCTTGGAATGAATTAATCCAAGTTTCACCTGTTTTCCTAAATGGCGGGTCCCTGAAGACAAAGGCTGGCAGATTGATGACAAGCGTGGTGGAGTTTATTCACCCAAGAGAAAACACTTCCACATCCCAGCCAAGCTTTCCCACTGAATTTAAAAAAGAAAAAATAAAAATAAAAAAGAATCTGTGTATGTGGCCTGTGAATTGTTACTAAAAATTCTCAAAGTTAAAACCCAGTGCTGTCAGATGATTTCCCTCCTTCCTGAACTCAGCCATGAATGCAGAGGAAGGCGTGGATACAGGTTTGGGGGTGTGAAGTTAAAATAGATTAGGGGCAGTGGCCACGGAGGTGGGAGAAAATGTGGGCAACAGAGTGGCTGCCAGCCTCCAGCAGCCATCCACACAGCAGCTGTTCAGCCAAAGAAGAAGCCCAAGGGTGATTTCAAAGCCTTCTCATTTTCCTTGATACAGCACCCCTTCAGTGAGTAGCCTTGTTCAGGTACTCTTCATTGCCCTACCTAAGATCTCCTAAAAAGTTCACTCCAGTCTGAGGCTCTTCCTATCCAAGCTTAAGTCCCTTTCCTTCTATTTTTTTCCTTTCACAGGAGCTGGACCTACATCACAATCTAAATGTCTCCTGCCGACATCTGCTCTCTCTCCTCCATCCTCCCCTCAGTCAACCTTTTGCCCATTTAATCTCACTTTGATGTCTGCTTCTCAGAGGACCCAAACTGACACAAGGGGCCTCCTGCGAGAAAAAAATCAGTCACAGCGCAGCGCCTGTGGCTCAAAGGAGTAGGGCGCCGGCCCCATATGCTGGAGGTGGTGGGTTCAAACCCAGCCCAGGCCAAAAACTGCAAAAAAAAAAAAAAAAAAAAAAAATCAATCACAGGATACAAATTTCAATTTTGGTCCTTGTAAATAATCCATGCATAAATTAAGATCCCAGAGACTTAAGCTTCATAACCATCCTACTAAAATTCACCTCTGGCAGAAGCTTCACATCCAAGGATTCCCACCCTTGGCTGCATATTGGAATCACCTGGGGAACATAAAAAAAGTACTGATGCCTATTTTCCACCTGGGTCTACAGAGTGACTTCAGCATCCAGATTTTCAAAAGCTCCCAGGATGTTTCTGTTATTAGCCATGTGGGAACCACAGCTCTTCATGGACGGCTGGAGGGACAGCTGACCTTCAGAGGAATTTCTGAATCCTGGCCTTAGGATTCAGAAAGATATTGTGAAGTTCTGCTTCAGTGTTTCTGACATAAACCAGCCACAGGACACATGGCAAAACCCATACCCCCTCCATGTTTTTCTATCGGGTCTGGAAAATAAGGGTTTCATTACCCATTTCACAAAACCAAGTGAAATAATGGATATTAAAACTCTTTGAAAATATTTTTGGGTTATTAATGATGGTTATACAATGTGGGCCTTTATAAGCATAATTGGAAGTAAGGATCTTGAGTAGACATATATGAACTTCCTGATCACTTAACTCATTGAGAATATGAACTCTTAGGAGGCAAGAACATCTTACCTCTTCTCAGTGTTTGGTGGTATTAGTTCGTAACAGGTAATGACATACGTTATGGGATGCAATACCTCTTTGTCCAAATAAACTGAACTGGCATATATGAATACTCAAGGGTATTTCACCAGCATCAGAATCTCTTGGAGGTGCTGGTTAAAAATGCAGTTGTCTTAACTTCAAATAAGGCCCAGGAAGGAGGTAAGCCCAAGGATGGAGAAGTGTCCGCATTTTTACTAACTCCCAGGTAATTCTTATGTAAAGAAAGCAAAGTGCCTCCCCATCTCTGGTGCACTTAGAACCAGTTTATTCCCAGTTATAATGACAATGACCTGCATTTCCCTGTGAAGATTTTATTTCATCACAAACCTATTTTAGCACCAAATTCAGCCCACTTGGCAAAACTATTTGATTGCAATCTATTTGATCAAGTGTAAATTTCTGCACGTTAAAATTAAAATAATTTAAAATGTGCTTCAAGAATGCAAAAAGTTCAAAAATAAGCACTCAGTAAATGTATCATGCTATTAAATAACAAAATTCTTTAAAATTCATTTTTATGTGGCACAAACCAGAGGAAAGCAAGAAAATAAAGGAACACGTCTTCTGTTCCCCAGCACTGCACTGCACGCTAAAGTTGACATAGTCAGTCTAATGCCTGTCATCATTTCTCACGTGGATCTCAAAATTCCTTCCTAACTGGTCTCCTGCCTTAATTTTCCCCTGCCTCCTATGCCCCTAATATGACCCTCCCAGTACTCCAGGGTGATCTTTCTGAATACTGTATTGTTTCCTGCTCAGTAACCTATAATGCCCCATTGCTTAAAGCGCTGGGCCTCAAAGCGGGGTGGTCTACAGACAACAGCACTGGCATCACCATGGAGCTTGTTAGAAATGCAACGAGTGCAAACCTGGGCCTGTTGAATCAAATAGGCATTTTATCAAAATTCCCAGATGAGTTGTATGTTATTACAAGGTGAAAAGCTTTAGCCTAGACTCGCAGGGGTCCTCAAACTACCGCCCGTTGGCCATATGAGGTGGTGTGATTGTATTCCCGTTTTGTTTTTTTACTTCAAAATAAGATATGTGCAGTGTGCATAGGAATTTGTTCATAGTTGTTTTTTTTAAAAAAAAAACTATAGTCCGGCCCTCCAATGGTCTGAGGGACAGTGAACTGGCCCCCTGTTTAAAAAGTTTGAGGACCCCTGCTCTAGAGCATAATGCACAAGGCTTGTAGGCTGGTATATAAAGCTATAAAGCTTTTTGGGACTCCATCCCCTGCTCCTCCATACCTCACGCCCCTTCCACCTGCAGCAAGTGAAACTGCCCACAGTTCTGGAAACAAACGATGCTACTCCACTTCCATACATGGTTATACATGCTGTGCCTAACGCCTGGAAGCCTGCTTGGGTCTTTCTACTCTGAAGCCTCCCCGATCCTTCCTGAGGAAGTTATTTTTCTCTCTGAAATTCTTCTGTTATCTTTGTCACATTATGTTGATTGTTTTTTGTTGGTCTGTTTTCCTAGATTGTGACCATATGGAGTGTAGGGCCTGTTTTTATTTTTAATCTTTTAATCCTATGCCTAGTATAATCTCTGGAGTAAAACAGATTGAGTAGAAGAGGTGCTCAATCAATATTTGATGAATTGAGTTAAGTGCTCAGGAAATATATTGCTCAAGGACTCAATGAGCATAAAAATCAGGGCACCGCATGTGGTTATATAATGCAATCTATGATGTGACTGGCATTCCCCACTGTTGTGGGGTGTACAACTGTACGTGGCAACTCTGGTAGAGATGAAGCTTGGTTTATATTTTAGTTGTCAGTGATGACAAGTGACAGAAACAAACTCAGGCTAGCTTATGCCAAGAGTGGAAATTTATTATAAGAATAAAAGAATGACTTGGGGATTGTAACCAGAATTTATGAGACCAGACCAGAAATTCAAACATTTCTGCAACTTTCTCTCCACTTCTCATGGCCGTCTCCCTTTGCACATCAGTACTATTTGTCTGATTACAGACAGACAAATTTGTTCCTTGTCACATACAAATTTATGGCTATCCCCTTACCCACGACTTTAGGTATTATTCATTTAGCTACTCACGAAGACAGAGGGCACCAAAAATCCCAGGGAATGTAATCAAGTTGGCCTGGATGGCTTGGAAAGTTTTAACCTAGCAACTCATCAGACATGGCCCAGAGTGCTGGGTTGTTCAGACATGACTTCTAGGAACATGTGTCTGTGGATATGGAGCAGGCAGAGACCCCTGATAGAGGAGGTTTATCAGCTGGTGACTGGAATCACACCTCAAATGAAATAGTATTCATGATAGTATAATTAGGTGCCAGGCTGTCTTTGCCTATTTAATACTAACAATACTACTGGGATGGAGGCTGTAGAGTTTCCATTCAATGTCAGTCAGGAAGATTTCACTGGTTCTTTGCCAAAGAGCATTCAGAGCTCCCAATAGTTGTATCAATAATGCTTTGGGTAAGAGTCTCCCTCCATTTCTTTTCTGGTCCAGCTTTAATAAATTACAGAGAAGAAATGAGGAGAAGGAATGACTTAAAAATGATGATGATGTTAATAATAAAAGACTAAAATCCCTGATAGACTCGGACGTCACCGATGCTGAAAAGGTATCTTCTTTACCTTTGTCTTATTTTCTCTCCCCAGAAACCAAAACCCTTTGTGAGCTTCATGATCTTTTAGTGGATTGAATTAAATGGATCAAGCCATTTTTACTTCCAGACACAAAGGCTGATTAGAACAGCATTGAAATCAATGTATAAACAAGATGTCATGAGTTGCTGATTATGAAACAATTATATTATAAACTTTTAGTGGCTTAATGGGCTTTTATTTTATCATGAATGTAATGGAGGTCCACTGAGGTTTATCACTGGCTTGGCTGTAGGTCTCTAATGCAAATTATTCAATCCACCTAAACCTCATTTTCCTCATCTGTTATACAGAAAGGATAATACCTAACTTATAGGATACTTGAGGATTAAATTGGAAAATGTATAGTAAGTATTTGGCACATGGTAAGTCCTCATTAATTGTTAACTATATGTATTTATTTTATAATTTATGTATTTATTTCAAACATTGGCTACCTAAGGGGGACTTTGTGAAGACTCTAGGTACCCATATAAGGGAGTTAATATTTCTGGGTTATGTCATAATCCCAAAGCATACATGATGGCTTAGATGCAATAATAATTCTTCAGACCTACCTAATTTGCCATTAGGGAGCTTCAAAAGATAATGCTTAATGAGAAAATGTACACCCAAGCTGTATGTGTTTTTTCTAGAGCCTGCCTAATCCCAGGGGACAAAAAGCCCAACTCAATATTAAAGTGTCTTTGGGAGCTAAAAATATTACAGAGTAAAAACTAATGGCAGAATAACCAATTGTTTTGTCTTCATTATGGCCCAAGCATCCACCCCTCTCTCTCTAGCCTCCTCTAAATCACCTTGACTAAAACCTTACCACTGTTCGGGTCCATAGGAAAGAAATATCATTTCTTGTAATTAGAAGCTCTGGTATTCCAGAAATCTTCAAATTATCTTGTCTTTTTCATCATCTATCAGCCAAAAGGTCATCAATGTAATCTTCAGTCTTTTCATTTCCAAAATAGATGCTCCAGTTGCCAATGTGGATATCTAAAAGTAGGAAGCTACAGTCTGAATCCTTTTCTTAATAAAGAATGAGGAGGCAGAAGAGAAAATTCATTGAATTGAAAGGAATCCCAGTGATAACTAGCTGTCCAATATTCCACAAACTTTGTCCAAAGATCCAGACTAAAATTGCTTGGGTTGATTTACTGAAGGTATATAAAACATCAACCTATCAACCACAACATACACTAGAGAGCTTCTCATTTGTACACCCATCCATATTCATTTGTTTGCTGGTGTTCTTGTCTATTTCCTCTAAAGACCTTAAGTGCCACAGGGCAGAAACTACAGGTACATTACTTTACTGTTGTGATCCCACAAGGTAGTACAGTGTCGGGCATGTAACAGACACTCAAAAATGTGCTGAACGTGAATGATTTCATGTGAAGGGGAACATGAGCCCCTGTTACAGGTTGTATTCTCTGGAAGGAGATGCTGAGCAAGAATCTGGGGTGCAGGCCCTACACGTTGGCTAATCTGATGGGGAATCTTTTGAGCAAGTTTTGCCTATCAGACAGCACCAAGATGATTGGCCCTTTATATCTCCACCTTGCTTAAAACAGATATAGGCTTCTGTAGGAAAAGCCTGACCTTGGGCAAAGAGGCTCTCAGCAGCTGAGGGCAACCTTGAAAGAGCTGAGAGCTGGAGGCTGTCTGCTGACCTTTTCCCGCAACAAGTGGGTAGCACATCCTTCCTTGGTGGGGTAACCTTCTGGTGTAGATGAGACAAAGGGTGGGGCCAGAGAAGAAGGATTTCTATTGGCTGAGCACAGTAATGGATCTCTAGATGTGCAAAGAGATTGAAAAATTCAATCTCTTTACAGGTGATTTAGAGAGAGACGAACTGTTCTTTATAATTAAGCAGGTGGGTTTTTGTTGAAGGGGGGTATTAAGGAAGAATACAGGATCATTTTATGGAACTACTCAACAGTAACCATGTTGTACCGAATGTAAGTGGAATTATAGAGAAAATACCAGCACACTGAGTTCAGATTAGGCATGGAATCCTTTATTGGCTAGCCAAGTGAGGTGGGTTCAGACCTCAAATGCTCGCCACCTGCATAACAAAGGAATAGGGTTTTTATTATTTTTTTGCAAGTTTTGGCCAGGGCTGGGTTTGAACCTACCATCTGCAGCATATGGGGCCGGCACTCTACTCATTTGAGCCACAGGCACCGCCCCAAAGGAATAGAGTTTTATATCTTTTTTCAGTTGAGGTGGGTGGGCGGTAGGTGGAATCTTTGCAAGGTTAGATTTACAGGGTTGGGGGTTGGTTATTTACCAGGGGAACTGAGGCTAGGAATGCGGGTTTCACAAGGATGTGCTGTGACTCTGAGCTAACCCATCTCTGTGGGGATATAATGTACCGAAGGGGGTGCTACAGGGGAGGAGGAAAGAAAGTGCAAATTGGAGTCCATCTGGCCTTTTGACCACAGTCCTGAATTCCATCCCCATACATTAATTTGGCCTATTTTGGAACTTCATACCCAGGAAAGTATCCAGTCATGCACTCTTTTGTGTTTGGCTTTTCTCATGTAATGCTTGACATGTAAGAATCATCCATGATGTTGAATGTGATAGTAGTTCACTCTCATTGCTGCCTTTCAAAAAAAGTGAAACAGTCTCATTCTGTTGCTCAGGCTGGAGTTCCTGGTCATCAACCCAGCTCAAAGCAACCTCAAACTCCTGGGTTCAAGAAATCCTCCTGCCTTAGTCTCCTGAGTAGCTGGAACTACAGGTGCCTGACATAAAGCCTGGCTAATTTTTCTATTTTTAGTAGAGATGGTGCCCTCTTCTGCTCAGCCTCCCAGAGTGCTAGGGTTACAGGTACGAGCCACCACGTCCAGCCTTTAAAAAAAAAAATAGAATGAGAAAAGCAAAGTTTGTGTATATCCTAGTTCACGAAACTGAGCTCTGCTATCTCCTGGTGATGCAGTGTCATTCAGAATTATTTCTCTAATGCAATGGTTCTCAACCTTCCTAATGCCACAACCCATTAATACATTTGCTGTGGGTCACAACCCACAGGTTGAGAACGGCTGCTCTAATGCATCAGTATTTTTTTTATTTGAGTGGAGGATTGAGGGAGAAAAGTTTGCAAGCTGACTTCCATAATGCCCTCTAACAATTGTGTTATGAACAGGGGACTCCTGAGAGTCCTTCAAAATGTAAATATCCTAAGGGTTTTTTTCTTATAAAGAAACTGTGTTAAAAGATGAATGGAAAACTTCAAAATTAGACAAATAAATGAACTCACAAGCACTTCTTTTATTCTTGTCATTTCTGAGGTCTGCTTACTACTCAGAAATTTCCTAATTCATGAAAAGGTTAACTTCTTTGTTCTTTAGAGCAATGCTACTCAAAGTGTGGTCCTTGGACTGGTACCATCACAAAAGAGCTTGCTAGAACTGCAAATTCTCTAGTCCCATCCCTAGACCTACAGAATCAGTGTCTCTGGGCATAGGGCCCTGAAATCTGGGATGTAATGAGCACTGATGCTGAATGAAATTTGAGAAGCCCTGTTTTCAAGTGAGAAAGGGTAGTGGTAAAAAGCATGGGGTTTTAAAGGTAAGGAGAGCTGGATTCAAATTCCACTGCTACCATTACATGTGTACGATCCTGGGCAAATTACTTAAGTGCTCTGAGATTCTGCTCTTTTGTGTATAAAATGAGATCTGTGACCTTCAGACAGATAATGTACATGAAGGGCTCACAACAAAGTTCAAGAAAGCATTCTTTTTTCTTGGAGACCATATATAGGTTTTAGGGTTTCCCAAAAAGTCCCTGATTGAACCATGGGTGGATACAATGGGCTCAGCTGGGCTGATCAGAGACCCTTTCCTGGGAACTCAAAGACAAGGATATGAGAGTTTCAGTCTTCACTCACCACTTGGCATGTGAGTGTCAAGGGCAAGTGAATGAGGAAGCCGAGGGCAGCTGTCTTCTACCATATGGGCAGAGATGGAGATTCAGCAGGAGTGTCAAAAAAGAGAAGAATGAAGCTAAGGCACAGAAAAAAGGGAAATGAGAGACCATATGGCCTCAGAGAGAGAGAGAGGAAGAGAATAGATACTCAATTTTTCAACCCAGTCTGTTCAGAGGTCAGACTGTAATTAACACCCCTCAGTTCCATAAAATACTCCTGCATTCTTACACGATATCCTCCCTTAATATTTTAACTCAATTATGAGGATACATGCTAATTTTAACAAAAACCAAACCTGACTAAGACAAAGTACAGCTTCAATGTAGTCTCAACAGAAGTCCCATTGCTGCCACTATTTGAACCAGGACCCTGGCAGCCAGGACAGTCTTACCCCATGCAGCATTCCTGATGTTCTATGTTCTTGCATCAGCATCTTTAAAATAGAGCATCTTTGGCCAGCTGAAAAAAGGGGACTATTTACATATTCAGCATAACCACCTGGAAAAATGAAGATGGAGATAAGATTATCTTATGGTTCACAGAGAAAAAGCCCCTAATTCCCTTTTTATAATAATGAGAGACATTTACTCCCTGGAGTCTAATAATATCAAAGCAGCAGCTCAGTCTGATCATTAGGTTATCTTTTGATGAATTCATTTTGGTAGTACCAAAAAAACAATTTTCTCAAAGTTGCAGATTATATAGAAAAGTATTATAACAAATATTTCTCATGAATCCATCTTCTGTGTCTTCTTTGCCCCACGGTACCCTGAGGGGTAGCCAACGAAACAGAGCACTTGAATGTCTGGCTAGGCTGGCTCGTGCAAAAAGGTGATTTTTGGCTAACTTTACGGGTAGATATGGATGATGTCTCTTGTCAGTGCCTCCAGGTCACCTTGCCACTGCATGAAGGAATCAGCCCGGACATGAATAGACATACAAGACTTGCAAGAGGTGGACTCCCCATAGGTGCAGGGAAACCCCGGGTAACCTCTGCCATGCGCTTTTATTGAAACATTATACACAGGTGCGAGGGGCCCATGCACAAGGACTACCAGCTTAATGATCATTACGTGCTTAATGATTGCTACGTGCTCTTTCCCCATGGCCTTGACTTCCACCCTGTTGCACCACAGATGTTCAAAGTATAACACCTGCTTGCTAATGAGGGATCAATCTTATCACATTGGAGCACTAGGTTGCTTGAGGCTTGTCTCCAGGCTGCAAAACATCTCCAGGCCGGCTAGGAGATTGTCCCCCTCCCAGAGCCTTCTTCAAGAACTGGTGACTGTGCTCCTATAAGCCTGGTACTCACTCAGTCCCTACGGTCTCTATTTCATGCATTGAAGGAACAATGGAGAACACACCCTCTGGACTCCCTGCCACCTGTAGACTTCTTGAAAACAAAGATGAAGGCTCTATCTTAGAATTCAGAACAATACCTGGATTATTTGAGATCTACTGATATCTAACGTAAATTCTCTTCCCTTGTAAGGGTAGAAATACAATATGAATATTAAACTCTGTGGCTCCCACCAAAGAAGTTTAATTATACATAAAAAAGAAAAAAATGTGCAATATTTGCAATATCTGTCTAAAAGTGTTCTGTTCAGAAACTATGCCTACTTGCTGTTTAATGTTTTTATTAAGAGGGAAACTTTTCCAAGTGCCTTGAACCAGATACAAAAGTCCCAATTGCATGCCAACATTGCCTAAAATTTCTGCCCTTGAGAAAATTATAAAGAAGAGGTTGAGTGACCTGTTAACTCACTGTGCCCATAGCTGGAGGAAGCAGAAGTAACTGCTCAGACATTCAAAACAATCACACCTGCATCAGAGGGCAGAAGGCAGGGGCCATAATATTTCAGTGATGATTTGCATTATTTTGGAGATAAAACAAAGCTGTAATTAAGGTAATTTTTAAAAAGTGTTTGAATGGTATATATCTTGTCCATTTCCAAACATTCTGAAATTCTGTTTAAAAGAATCAAAGTAAATTAGCTCAACCATGGAGTGGAGTTTAGTTTTATCAAGTTTTAAAACATTTATTCATTTAAACATTTACTTGTCATATCATTTTATTAGAAAATATCTAATTCAACATCCTCATTAATTATATATATTCACAAACTGAGGTTAAAGAAGGGAAAGCAACCTTGTCCAAAATAGCAAATGACACAGTGGGATCCAAACCCAGTCCTCCTTATCCTCTGGGTACTGTTCCTTCTCCCTGGGTCACAGTTTTACTCCAGGGTAAACCTTGCTCTGTCTAAAACATGACTAATACAGGTGTTGCTTTTTTTGTTTTTAATCTTGCAAATAAGATTTTCCAAGTAATTGAAATGCTTGGCAAGGGCTAAGATACTCTACACCAGGTACTTTCTTCATCGTGTCTGAGTTACTCTCCAGAGATAGGCTAAGCCCTGGGACAGCAAGTTTCTTACTTCCAACACAGAAACAGGGCCGTGCTCAGGAAGAAAAGCTGGAGGCAGTCCCAAGGGCTTTGATTGTTATCCATAGTCTGTAGCTACACCGAAGAAGCCATTTTAGATCAAGCAGGTGCCTGTTTCTGAACTTTCTAGAAAGTTAAAAATTATGTACACAGGTATGATTTAACAATAAAAAAAATATATAAAAAAAATTATGTATCTTAAAATTAAGTCTTTACTGGTAGAAAAAAAGTCTTGTTTTAAACATGTAGTGTGCCCTTGTTTTGTACTTTTTTGCTTGCTTTTCTGTTTTCTCAGCTTCCTTTTGAGATATGACCCCGACCCCAACTCTTCATGTATACTAGAGGAATGTCAATCCAGGAGTCTAGAGTCCCTCACCACAGCGTAGGAGGAGGACTCCAGATTTGACTCTATGACAATCAGATTGAGATTTCAATCCGGGCAGTCACATGCATGAAGTGGCTGAGGCTTAAAGGTCTCATAGCAGAATCCTGGAGAGACTACCCATCGGTTCCTGCCACCAAGGACCTGGAAACACGGAAGATGCTTATTTCTGTCCTTTCCAATAGCTGGTGGATTTTCATCTCTTCTTTCAGTTCCACAAGTTGTATCTTTCTTACTTGTCTATCAATTTATCTGCCTATTGCTTAAGTTACTACAATGGACAGCTGTTGGTTGCAATCAAATAACTCTAGTCTTGCTCAATGACTGAGTCTTGCTCAAGGGCTGTGATCTAAGCAAGTTTTTTCCCTCTCTGAGCATCAGTATTTTTAACTACATAATGGCATGATGAATGGGATTGGATGGCCTCTCTACATGAACAAATAAGGGAGCAAAAAGAGACAGTGAACAATTTTTTTTAAAAAAGAATCATTATTTTGATCTTTGTGCTAAGCCCAGGAGACTACAAAGATAAATGAGATTCTACTCTGTTGTTCTGAGCATCTAACTTTTTATATAATTAGCACAGCAGAGTCAGTATTTGCAGAATTTGTCTATTAAAATTGATACTTTTATTGGGCAGAAATGCTGAAGATCCATAAAAGGACTCACAGTGGGAGATGTCTTGAGTGTGAATATTTGCTGCAAATAGCTCTTTGGTCCTCCTGGCCTCCCTGACGGAAGGATGGGCACACTGTTGCTGCCTTGCTGCCTCTACAGCTAGTGATTCTCTTGGGCCAGTGGAGCTCCCAGTAAGCACACATGTCGAAGCCCTGAACCTTGACTGATCAATGCTTGGCTAAGCCAGAGCAGTCATTGGTATTTTGGCACTGTTTTATCCCTGGCACTGACACTGATGACATCTTGTGGATTTCAAGCCCTTACACACATCTATATGCTGAGCCTGAATTCAGGAAAGAAAGATAGTTTGAAATGCCACTTTTTCACTTTATTCTACTTCTCATCTGCAGACAACCAAGCGATAGCCATTGTGAAGATGTGGTTGAATGAATGGAGCCTCCTTGAAAATGTGGCTTATGGTCCAAAATCACCTCACCTGACATCCGTTTTTTTATACATCTTCAGCCTTAAGAGGGAGAGCATGTAAGTTTAAGCTTTCTTTTCTGACTTAAGAGGAACAGCTAAGCTTTATTGAACATTATGTTTCATAGACCTTATCTTCTTTTAGCTTTTAAGAATCCAGTCTTGTAAGCATTGTTATTCCAGTTTTTCAGTTAGGAAAGCTGGATCTGAACACAGACTGACTCCAGTTTCTTGTCTTGTCTTAACCTCTATACGTTTCTGCCTCTTGAGTCCCCCTTTGGAAACAAGAAATAAGGAAATAAGTAAACAATTAGGGACAAGATAAATAACTGTTCTTTTGTGTTCTGTTTGGCATAATTTTGTAGGATCTGTTACTTACCCAAGCGTGAGTATAAATCTCAGTCTTGGTAGCTGAGATCTTGGTGTGATAGCCCAAGAAATAACATGCCTCCATTTTCATCTTCCACTTTCTACACCTTCAGACATTCACCTCTCAATTATCCACAGTAACATGTTAAATTCCAGATGGTCTCACCCCAATGCTTAGGGAACTCTGGAGCTGAATTCCCTTCTCTTTTCCTGTGAGAAGATAAACTCCACTTAATATTGAACTGTGTAGAACCTAAATAGAATAGCTAACACTCCTAAACCTTTCATGCAATACAAAGCTGAACAGATTTTGAGCAACAGATTCTCTGCTAGTCAGTAGCACTGGCAGAAAATATCCAATCATACCTCCAGGCTAGAATAAAATGAGTATACAAGAACAACGAAGAAGTCCCTGAGACTTATTGCTAGAGTTGCTATTGAGTTTTCTTGAGGCCTTCTAATTTCCATCCATTACAATGATTACCACTTAGAAAGAACCAACTATGTGTCAGGCACTGTGCAACATTCTACACAAATACCATTGTGTATAATCCAAAGAATAACAAGAGGGAAATAATAGATGCCTCTATTATCCTGAGGAAACTGGGACATAGATATTTACCCAAATAAATGGTACAGTCAGTACTCAAATCCAGCTGTGATTCCAAAGCCTGATGCTTAAGCACTGAGCTAGATGACTTCTGCTCTCCCCAGAAAGGAAGCATTGCCAGTTTCATAACCGTACCACCTGTGGGTTAAGTGTCATGCGTGTTGCAAATATTCAGATAAATTTCATCTACCTTACTCCTCCTTGTCAGGCAATAGAGGGAATGTATAAAAATATCCAGCCACATTTGTCAAACATGATCTGTTTCTCATGAATGCAGTAGAGCAGGCGTCCTCAAACTTTTTAAACAGGGGCCCAATTCACTGTCCCTCAGACCGTTGGAGGGCTGGACTATAGTTTTAAAAAAAAAAAAAAAAAAAAAAAAAAACATGAACAAATTCCTATGCACACTGCACATATCTTATTTTGAAGTAAAAAACAAAACAGGAACAAATACAATTCACACGGCTTCATGTGACCCACGGGCCGCAGTTTGAGGACGCCTGCAGTAGAGCCTCAGTAAATTTCCATTGATATCAGCTGAGGAAACAATCAATTCTGCTGCAAACTCACCTTGCACTTAATGCCATTCATTTGCCCTTGTAGATGATTGAATAGACTTTCTGGGGACCAAAATGTTCATAGACTTGAAAGGCCAATATGGAGAGATTTGAGAAAGTGCTTGGAAAGCTAGACTTTTTGAAAGTAAGTAAAATCTCTTTATGCCCTTGTGAAGTGGGTGATCTAATTAATGAGGGATGAGTATTAAAAACTTGGATTGGACCTAGGGCACTGAGGACCATGAACTCTTGAGTAAGCAAAAGGCAGTCAGTGGCTCACTAAAACACTGAGATCTCAATTAAGGCTTTGTCCTCCACTTCTCTGGAAAATAGAATGTGTTTTTTTCTCTCTCTTCCTTATGCATCATTGCAGCAGCAGATCCAAAATAGCTATCCCCCTAGTGTGGAAGCCCAGTAGAGATGCTATTTCCACTTGTGACCTAAATGCTTGACATCTGGTCAAAATTACCTCTTCTCCATAGAATGTAGCTTAGAACTCCTCCTATGCATTTGGTAAAAGCAAAAGTAACCACCTTAACATTCATCATCTAAGGAAAACCTTTTTCCCCTTAAATAAATCAGTATTTATTTTAGAAAATAACCATCACAATGAAAATAAAGCAGTGAATCAACAACAGCAATAACAAATATGCTCATGAAATGCTTATGTCCCAGCTTGCGTCACCTTTTTGTCATCGATTGCTGTGTTGTTAACTAAGTCTATTTATTCAACTATCAAAATGGAGCCACAAGAAGGAGATAGGAAACATGTGTAATATTCCCATTATATCTAAATTCTCGAGGTGAACTGCATTTAACTAATGCTCTAACACAGTGGTTCTCAACCTGTGGGTCGTGAACCCTTTTAACGATGAAAATACATTGTGGCATTAGGAAGGTTGGAATAAACTGCTCTAACAGTTTATTCAGATTTCCTATATCTTTAGAAGTTCAAAGCCATCATTTGAAATTACCTGAAGGGACCTCTGATTCGGATCCAGAAAACCATCATTCCCAGCTTCAGAGCACATTGGATAAGCTATAGAATGCTGAGGTGCAAGGAAACAAAGGTAAATTTCAGAAAGGGGCAAGACCTAAAAAGAGAAGAAGAAGCAGTCATTTCAATCCTGGCGGAATCATGAGAGGGAGAAGAATCTGTTGCAGTTACAGCACAGGTGAGGACCACATGAGAGCTGACATGAGAGATTAGAATCCCAAACTCTTCCCCACAGTTTTCACTGAGTGCTAGAAGATGTTGTTCTGATGTTTGGGGCAAAGCAGGAGAGCTGAGAGAGTGCCTTCCAAAGAATCTCCCTCCGGCTGTCAGAAAGTTGGTCCTCCGACCTTCATTAGTCCTCCAGAGGCTGAAGGCAGGGCAGGAGGACTACGAGAGATTCCCCAAGATCCACAATACTGGGGAGCTGAGGGAACTCTCCAGAGGCTCAAAATGCTAGAAGAGGCTTTAAAACAGAAAGAGATCTCAGGAATCTTACTAGTCCTTGCTAGTCCTCAGGTCTCAAGTTCTTCTGAAGGGAAAATTCTCTAGGTGAACTGAATTTAACTAACGCTTCATCAAAGCTAAATATAAATTAGATCATTTCAGCTCCCAAGACTATTAATGTCACAGAATAGGGAACATGTCATTTTCTGGAGGCAAATAATACTCACCAAGGTCTCTGCTAATTTTGTGCATAGTATGTAGGATACAATAAAAACAGTTGAGACAACGAAGAAATAAAAGCATGTGACCTATTGTTAAAATAAGAAATAATCAATAGAAAGAGACTCAGAGATAAGCCAAATATTAGCAGTATAAGGCAGGAAACTTCAGATATGATAAAAAGTGGTTAAAATCTAGAATAAATGATGGATGAGATGTGTGAACAGATGGGGATTTCAGCAGAGTAATAGAAACTATAAAAAAGAACCAAGTCCAGTTTCATCATCTTATGAATAAAGAAACTGGTGCCCAAAGTTATTAAGTAATTTGTCTGAGGTCACTTAACTAATCAGTAATAAAAACAAAATGTTTTAAAACTAATTTCCCCCAGATGATCTGCCTCCTCTTGTATCTTAGCCTCCTATTTTTCCATCCATATGTATTTCCTGTGTGTTATAAAATTCTTTCTCTAAAGGAACTTGCTCCTTCTTATAACAGGAAGCAGAACCCATCTGATCATCTTTGGGAGATGAGGAAACCAAGCTGTCCTACAGCAGTCTGGGGTTCTGACCCAGCTCACCGGTTCCTTTCAGGTGAGGATCTGTCAGACTACTGAAATGGAGCTCTTGCTGTAGTTCTCAGGTCCCAGGTCCATACAGAAAAAGCTTCATTGCCTTTAATTCTGCTGATTTCATCATGATAAGGCTGCTAGTGACCCAGAGTGGAAAGTATGAATCTTTATTCCCTGTTCAGAACCCATCACAGAAGTTCCAAGATGCAGTTGAAAAATTTGCACTTATCTACTCTTCTTCGGGGGAGCCCCATGATTTTCCTCTAAAAAACTCTTCCTCATCCTGCTTAGAGTATGAAGTGTTGATGTGGTATGAAGCTCATCTCATCTCTGGCTTCTGTGGAGGGCGAGTTATTAAACCTGGCTCATTGGAACATTTTACTGCTCCCCAGTCTTCTAGTCACTGTGGTTGGATCAAATAGAAGGCCTTAAGACACAACCTGGGGGTTCCTGCTAGGACTTGTGTTTTGTTGAAAGACAGAGGTATAATTCCTCTTTTTGGTAACCCTGAAAATTTAAGCTATCAGTTTCTATGAGCTATGTGTGGGAGAATTTTACTTGAGAGTGACACTAACAGGGAGGGAAACTGAGATAAGAGAAAAAGAAAGACCTTGCCATTGATGACACTGCTGGGGCTCTGAATCATGAACACTTCCTTTAATTTTTAAACTGTGTATGTATGTGTACATATATATATATTTATGTATTATATATTAAATATTAAACTATTTTATTTATTTCATATAATATAATAATATAATATAATTTATAATTAATATAATATAATATAATATAATATAATACCAAAGAGTCTCAGGTGATAAGGATGATGTTTTAGAGACACATAAACTTTAGGGGAAATTATTGAAATGTTTACAGCATGTAAACGCTAAAGAGGTGATGAACCAGCTCTGTTCCAAGGATGGTGAGTGCTCTTCCCCAACTGCCGTGGAGTGGGCCTGGCCTAGGCATGGGATGGGCAGGCAGCCAATGCACACATGTGCTTTGCAGCCACACGACCTGTTCCCTGTCCTCTCCACACACACACAAAATGATATCAACTAACTAGGTTCTTGCTCTCAAAAACTTAAATTAAAAAACTAAAAAAGACATGAGATGATTGGCAGCAGGAACTGAAGCTTAAAATATTAAATGGGTCTTTTTTTTATAGATGAGGATATGAAATAGTTCTCTGAAATAGAATTAAGATGAAAGTGGTCACGGTAACCCCAAGCTATGAAGAAGAAGAACCTGAAAGGTAGCAGATCATAGTCTCTGAATGGAAAACATATTGAGGGAAGAGGAAGGGGATAGGCAGGTTAAGAGTGAGAAAAGAGAAGAAATTAGTAAAAACAATAGAGGATTATATATGCCATCCATGAGAAAGAAATAAATACACTAGGAGATAACACAAGTGTGTTTGAAATTCCACTTCTTATCACATCCGGCTTGTCTCCCTCAGTTCCTGTTTTTGGATTCTGGTACTGGCTAAGGGCACTGGCTTTCATACCTACAGTTCCATATTCTGATTTTAGTTCCTGTAACTCCTGCTTTGTAATCTTGAGCTAGTCATTTAATTCCCTAATATGCCATTTTGTCATCTATAAAATGGGGTAACAGTAGTATTAGCTTCATGGGATTATTATAAAGATGAACTATGTGAGGATCTTCATACTGTGATCAGCACATGAAGAGTGCTCAGTAAATACAAGATATTTTAATTAATATTATTGCTTTTATTATTCATTTAAGTATATGTTGAGATCCCATATTATGGAAAGCAAAACAAAACAAAGTATCTAACCCACGGAGGTTATGTGGTTTCTTTCCTATCTAATTTATTACCTTCACAAAAATCCTAGGGCAGTTTGCAATTCCCTCACCTTATTCTAATTGTGTAGTCTATCCTAATATGCAGGCACTAGATGCGCTAAAACAAGGGGAGGGGAGGGGAATGAGGGAGCAGGGAGAGAGAAAGTGGGAGGAGGATGAGAGATCACAGTGTATGGCACACGTCTAGGAGAGGGGGACACAATCAGAAAAGGGACTCTATCTAACAAATGCAACCAGCGTAACCTAATTCTTTGTACCCTCAGTGAATCCCAAACAATAAAAAAAAAATTAAGCAAAAAACAAACAAACAAACAAAAAAAACCCTTTATTCCTTGTATAAATGCATAGTCCATACTAGTAGCCTGGGGGTATAGCTCAGTGGTAGAGCATTTGACTGCAACCAGTAGCCTAGGAGAGTGGAGAAGATGAAGAATCCAGGGACATGTGCCTTTTGAAAACTCTCCATATCCCAAGGTATTTTGGAAAATGAGAAAAGTACATAATAAATAATACAGATCATGGGAACTTTTTTGAGCTTATTGAAGGAAAAATACTAGATAGAGTCATCAGGCATTATATTATTTGCTCATAGCCCTGTCTGAATAATTTCTGTAATATATGACTAAACACTCAAAAGCATACATATTTAAGAAAATTTGTATGCACAATAATGGTCAGAATTAAAAAATTTTATTTTTCTTAATAACCTCTGTTAAGGACTAGGCATCCAAGAGTTAACCCATTATGTCAAAATAATCCCAAGTTAGGAATATAGGCAAAGAAATTTGAGCTTCCATGTACTCAAAATTTGTTATCCTCCTATTCTTATTTTTGGTGAGCTAATCAAAACTAATGATTATGTCTCTTCCATTTTTAATTCATTGAAAATTTTTTAGTGGTTGAAAAATTGTGACTCAGAGATCTCAAGATCCTGAGCCTATGGTGATCTTTTAGCTTTATATTCCATTTCATAAACTTACATCTGAAAAGAATGAATGAGAAATCAATAGCAAGGTCTAGACGTAGTTCCAACAGCAATCATAATTGTGAAAAATAATGGTCTGATTGCTTCTGTTTTATAACTTTGTATCAAAGTATGACTGTGTCCCTGACTGTAAATAGACACTTCAGTCATGAAGTTCACCAGACAGAAGAGGAGTTTCTTAGGGTCCCAAGGGGCAGAACATATCCCCAAACTCTGCCAGGCATCATTTCCCAGAGCAGATAAGCATCAGATTCAGCATCACAGGACCTCAGTGTGATTCTTGGTGCTGCCATTTGCCCTTCTTGGTTATGCCCAAGTCATATTACCCACAGAACCTCCACCCTGTTCATGTAGGGTGAGGTTCAAAATCAAAATGAGAATGCAAACATGACTGCAAAACAGCAATTGTGATCATATATTGAATGAACTAATATATAAATGAATTGAAAAATAAATGCTATAAAATCCTAGAAAAAGGAAAGATACTTGAGAGAGCTGGGTAATTTCCCTAAGATATTTTAAAAATAATGCTCCAACATTGGTATTTCAGTCATGGCATTAATTGCCTGTTGGTACTTACATATATCCCCTAACCGCTGTGCTTCAACTCTATAAGAATAATAGATAAAAATGACAGTGCTCACATGCACACACACACACACATGCACACACACAGACACATAGGTACATGTGCACCCTTACACAGTTCACACACACAGGTACACATGCACACCCTTACACAATATAACCATGTGAGTGCTAAATCTCACTTAAAATTTCCATATGCATTCATTTGCTGAACCATTCAACAAATATCTATTCAACTTTTACTGTATATTTAGCTTCTATGAGATGTCCAGCACTATGCTGATCACAAAGGACAAAGCAAAAAGCAAGACCCTATAGCAGCCTCCTTGGTGTTTACATTGTAGTGTATTTGAACAAATAATTTGAAGTCCACGTGGTGGCTGGTGACAGGGAAAATATATGAGTTTTGCAGAAAGAACACTCATCCCACTATATATATTACCATGGAAATCCCATAAACCCAAACATTTCTGTGCTTTGGTTTTTCCAGGTAAGAGTTAAAGCCATCAACAAAGCCAAGCAGTCTCCTTGAGCTCAGCTGTCTGCCATGAATGAGAGTCAAAAGTGACATCTGTCACTGCAGATGACACTGGCTGTCAGAAACAATTGCATCTTTAAGAAAGGATGAAGAAAATTCCCCTTTGTGCTCCCAAGTGAGCATGCCAGGTGTAATTGTTATGCAAGAGGAGACTTTTCAAATCATCAGCTAAAGCAGAGACCAGAGCAGCCTGGAAAGCTACAGACCCATCCATCAGGTGGCTGGCAAGCCTCCCTTTTGGAAGATTATATATTCTTACCCACTAAGGGAATGTACCTTACTTGTATTTAGTAGTCCATAGACCTTTTTAAAGAAAAGGTATCTGTACAGAATTCTGTTGTTTTTGTCTGTCTATGATTCATCAACCATCTTCAGTAAAAATGTTCCAGTTGTCTATAAGAAATCGCTCTCCTCTGTGCTGTCGTGATGTGAGTCTGTGGAGAGGGAGGCACAGACCTGGCTCCTGGAACATCCCACACTCTTCATCCCAGTGATGAGTTGAGAAATGAGGGCACAACACAGGCCAAGATAAAATGTTCAATCCAAGCTAATCTTGAAAAACTAAGACATAAAGCCTTCCAGTTCTAAACTTGAAACTGAATATAAGGCTGGACTCATTAGCAATCGTGTTGTCCCCCAGTGGGAGATTCCATCCAAGAGTGGAGCCAGCAAAGAGCAAATGGCGGCCAGGAGATGGAGGGAGGTCACTGGGCCATGTGAAATAATTATCAACTTGAAGCTCAGCATGACTAAAGCAAAAGCAACCTTGTTTTAAAATTCAATAAATTGGAATCGAATTTTCTGTTATGTGCATTTGTGAAAATTTTGATGGATACAGATGATACATATCTGATCACTACTATGGCAAGCACTTTGAGTCACCGGATAGCTTGCTTTGCCAGGCAGTCCCCTGAGTTACAAACATCCGACTGACATACAATTTGCACTTGTGAGTAGAGGCTATTACAGGTAATAGGTAAATGTACCTGTTCCAACTTACGTACAAATTCAACTTAAGAGCAAACTTACAGAGCCCATCTCATTTATAACCCAGGGACTGTGTGTGTTCATCTTCTCCCATTTATCAGATAACTGAATTTGTACCCAGAGCTGTATGATTTCCATAGCCCAGATATGTAACCATTCTGTGAGACTTGCGTTTCTATCAACTAACTTGGTTAAGTCATTCCATCCAAGGACATTTGAATTTTAGAAGATGACATTTGTTAGGAATAACATATCCCAAAGGGACTCATTTTTTAACAGTATTTGTCAGATGATTGAAGTGTCTTCCCTTCCTCTCTTCTTATTGCTACATTAGAAGTCAAAACTTCTATTCTCCATTCTTACTTCTGGCTAAATAGTTACAAAAAGGCTGGATTTCTGGAAAACAGCTTAAGTCTCTAATTACTAAATGTGATCATTATCTTCTATTATAGTTTAATGTGAACAAGTTTTTATAAAGCAGGTAATGCTAAAATACACAGGGGGTTGTAGAAATTCCTGACTGGACTTGAGCCTAACTGAGCGCCTCTCTCCCTATGCCATAGTTGAGAAATTAATCCATAAGAGCTTTTTGATCGACTGCAATGAGTAAAGCATTTACTTATAACACATAGGCTTTGAAATGAGAAAGTCCTTAGCTGAAACACCAAGCTGAGGAAACTAACTTTAGTGGAATTGTGGACAAGTTACTTAATCCTCTTGGGCTTCAATGTCCTCATCAGTAAGATGTATATAGTCACAGTTTCCATCATATAGAACTTTTGGGAAGAATGAATGAGATAATACACTTAGGTAAAGGGCTTATCAATAAAGGAAGGGCTCAATCAACTTTTGTCAACATTAAAATATACTATAAGAGACTGCCCTCTTAGCAGTGCCAGCAGTGTCTGTCTCATAAAATAAGAAAATTATGCTTAAAGCCTTCAAGGAGTCTGAATTCATCACAGTCAGTCTTTTTTTTTTTTTTTTTTTTGACAGTCAGGGGCACAGTCATAGCTTACTGCAGCCCCAAACTCTGAACTCAAGTGATTCTCCTGCTGCAGCCTCTCAAGTAGCTGGGACTACAGGTGCCTACGACTGTGTCAGGTTAATTTTGAAATCTTTTGTAGAGAACTTTTGCTGTATTGCTCATGCTGGTCTCAAACTCCCAGCCTCATGTGATCCTCCTGCTTCTGCCTCCCAAAGTGCAGGGATTACAGGCATGAACCACTGTGTCGGCCCACATTTGATTATTTAGAAGAGACAAGAAGACTCAAAGAACTGACTTTCAAGCCCCATTTACTGTGACTCTGAGATGAGAACCTTCTTCCTTGAACTCAGAGTTCACTGTCTTTCTTTGCATTGAAGCAGATCAACAACAGACCCCTCCAATGGTTGGAGGCTCTTCACATGTATGTGAAAGTACAAGCAATACCAACCAGTGACTTTAAACAAAAGTAAGATGCATATGAATATACATAATTTTTTACATTAACAATACACAGTGCACTTAAGGCAAGGTGGTCCAATGATGGGATACTGGTGCAAAACTGAAAGATGAGCCTTCCTTTAAGCCTTGGATGTTGTACCTTTAGATAACCACGTTTGGACATAATCTCAAATAGCTAAATTTTATGTCCTTCATGAATGTGAAACCTAGGTGCAATGACTTCTGCCCATCCTCACTTCCCCTGCACACCCCCTGCTAGTTCCATCACCAGAAATGGAACTTACATGTAAAGAAGAAATAACGTTAGCATCCCTACTCAACTGTTTATTAACCAAATATATAAAGCTACATATCTTTCTTTTTTCCTTTGTTTTAAAAATGTGTTGTATGATATTTAAGATACAGTAAAAGGTATAAGATAAAGTACAAAGAAAACTGCATATGCACTCCCTGCCATAAGAAATAAAATGTCACTAATATAGTTGAAGGTTCCTTTTATTACATTTTCTCAAAGTGAATCTGCCTAACTGGTGGAGAAACAGAAGGCATATTGTGGTGGGCATTTCATTCATTCCACCATAATTACAAAATCTACTATTAAGGCAAACAAAGGTTTTGTTTAATACTTCTGAGGCCCCAGACTTCCTGGCTCTGCAAATCACAACTCCCCCTTTCTCCAGATTTCCTTTTCTTCCCTGGGGCTGAATAAATACCCTCAGCATCCATCTGGTCACACAATAGAGACTTCAGCCTGAAAAGCTGCAGTATGAGGTATTGATTCTATGGCAATCCCTCAAGCCAGGACAGACCCTAGGGGGACTGCCTGAAAATGGCAAATCATCAAACAACAGGACTGAGCTAGAATTTAGGTGCTATCTAGATCCAAGCTTCCATCCATAAATCCCTTAAGTTCCCTTCAGACTTTTTACAAATCCTGGTGTGTCAGCTACTACTATAAAAACAACTGTGGCCTGGGAGATTAGCCTGCAAAAGCATATCTTGGGGCTGGATTAGTCATGATCCCAATCTCTGGCTATCAGGAATGACTATATGTCTTTAGATATTGAAGTTGTCTGACAACTCCTTAGTCACACTCCTAAGCTTTTGTCTCAGATGGAGGATGAAAAATGAGTACAGACCTCAGGGTTAGGGTGAGTGCTTAAATCAGTATAACCATCGCATTTTTTGAGATGTCCTGGGGCTCTGAAGACTCTGCGTACTGTGGGTGGACAGCCTTATTGCTGAGAACTCACTAACAATGCTTTGCTCAGTGCTTTCTGACATACTCCCACCCCCCAAGAATCTTTGTTAATCTTTTCTTTTTTATAACCACAGAATTTCTGGCTGATTCAGTTGGCATATGAAAGTATGCAAAACTTTCTGTGAAATCACTTTATAGACTCAATATGCCTATGCTAATGTGAGGGCTTGCCATTGTCATCAAAAGCCATTCCTGTTGATTTCTATGTGGTAAACCATCTCTGGTCATTCTGTGACATCCACAGCCCACAAAAAGTAGAAGAGTGGTTGGCTTTGTGAGTCATGGCGGAGCCAGGGATGCACAAATCCATCTTCTGGGACATAAGTTTCCCCAAAACATTACCTCCAACACAGTTGTTGAAACTCCCCAAGGGCAACATACACCACTAAGAGGCATAGTAAATTCCACTGGTCATGATTTTCCTGTGGATTAGTTTATTTTTAGTATATAATTTCTTCTTTGTAAAGATGCCTAAGACTATCATATCCCATTAGCATTTGGCTCCTTCTGTTTGTTGCTTGTTAAACACCTGCTACTAAGTATGAAAAAGAGACATTCTTCAAAGTCAAAGAAACAAGTTATACTCAATAGTTACATCCTGAGCCCAAAATACAAATGGCCATAATTCAAAAAGAGACGTGCCGAATAGGATCAGGGTTTCAAAAGATAAAGATCATGCAGTTGAAGGCTTCAGGAACAAAACAAACTTAATGAAGGACATTTATAGAACATAGACCTTGAAGGGCAGGTAGGATATTGACAGGTGAGGGGAAGCGAGAAAAACATTCTAATCAGAATGAACATCGTGAACAAGATACTGAGATTTGACATGGGGGATACATTTGGAAAATAGCAAATAATCCATTTTCATTAAATCACAGCGTATTCACTAGGATGAGATGGAAAATAATAACAACATCAAGAAAAGGACAACAATAGACTAATAAAGACAGTGACCATGATAGCTAACATTTATTGAGCTGGGCTTAGTTCTAAGTTCTTTTTATTTAATAATACACAATCACAGACTATATGAAGAATAAACACATTTACATGCTGTGTTGCATACATCCTTTCTTGGTGCAATTAGTCAGCATGAATTAATAGACCTGAAAACAAAAGCACATATATAAGTCCATTGAGACCTACCAGTCCCACATAAAGCATTTGTCTGATGATGCTAGCAACCCATTTCACCTCCTTCAAGGGAATGTTGTGAGGATCAAAGTGAGATAATGTATGCAAAATTACTTTACATAATAGAGTGACATCTGTGGAAAAAAAAATAAATTTACTAAGGGAATAATCATGCAAGTTCAGAGAGATATATGTACGAGAACATTCACTCTAATATTCTGTATAAAATCAAAGAATTGTAATTATAATTGCTGCAAAATAGATAGAATAGACAAAATAACTATTTGAAAATTATCCAGATGTTAAAATTATAAAATATATACATTGAACTTCAAAGGACTTTTTAAAATGCATGGTAGAGTGAAACAGATGATTTACTAATCCGTTTGTTTAACATACTCCCAACTTATAAAGCACATTATTTATACATTAAATAGAAAAATTCTGGAGGGGAGAAAGCAAAACTCTAAAACAATTATATGTGGCTATTTTGTATTAGTTGGATATTTTGTTCACCCTTACCGTCTCCTTTTTCTACCATAATCATGTATTGATTTTTCTAAGCATTATGTAAAATGAGATAAAAGTATAAATAAATAACAAGACAAAATGACCGTAGGCTTTTATGCAGCTAAATCTCATTGTACATGTTTCTCTGGAATCACTGCCAGCTTATCTAAATAATATTACAGCTTCCGTGGGTTTTTGGGTCTGAATGGCAGAGGCCAAGCAGCACTCAGATCATTAATTTAGCAATAGGAACTTCAGTCAATAGATCATCTCAACTCTATCCTTTGCATTCTCAAAACTCTGTAAGTTCTATGTGTAGGTGAGATAAAGTTTAGATTTAGGGAATGAGCCATTCAGCAAATAATGTGATGAAATCTGAGAAGTGGGATGATTTTGAAGGATGATAGAACCAATCAAAAGACTTTCCGATTAGTGAAGCAATGGTAATCCACAGAAGAAGAAACATGGAAGAATCTGGAAATGCTCATTGTTTAAAATAGATTTTTATTTATTTATTATCATAACTGTATGAACTAGACACTACAATTCTGTCCCAACTTTACAGGTGCCGAGGTGACTTTGATTATATGGCTTTCCTAACGCCATCTAATAGTGAGCAGTAGAGCTTGCGTAGGAAGGCAGTAAGTAGAAAGGACAAGAAGAGCAGATTTCAGTTTAGGATAGGGAAGAGCAAGAAATAGGTCTCTGCTGTACTTAGTGAGTTCCACAGCACTGGAGGCAAACAAGCACAGTTTAGATGCCTGTTACACAATGATTTAGAGGACACTGGTACTGCTGGTGGTCTCCTCATTTGAACGTGCAGTCCCTTACAAGCCCGAGTATTCTATCTAGCCTTCTTGCCAAGAATAAAACTAGGTCTCTTCTTAACTTTCAGGCAAAAAGAATTCAAACCACCTCGGGGACCTGAGATTCTAAGAATTGATGATAAAGGAACATCTTCCACATGTCTCTCTTTTGTCTCCACTACTGTAATGTTTTTTCTGTGTCTTTTTATTGTCCCTTGTCCAAATTGCCCTATTCCATATCTGATTACCTTCCTCCCCTCCCACTGCTCTGTCTCATGTTTTGTAAGAGACACATCCTAGGATGATTTCATTTTTCTCTTCTCACTGCTCTTTTTAGACACTTTCAATCAATACGTATCAGTGAGGATACAAGAAACAGCTTACAATGGGAGAAATAATGTCATAAAATACTGTTAGAATGTATTCAGAGCTTTTTTGTTCATGGAACTCAAAGTCACGTTCTGTTATTTTCTTTCAGCCAGAGTCCTGGAAACCATACTTGCAATGTTATATCAGGAATGGTTACCAGAGGCCTGCTGTGATCTTACAGTTAAAAAAAAAAAAAAAAAAAGACTAAAGGGTAACTGGGACCAATGAGAAAGTACCATACCCACGACTCCTCTCAGATCTTCTCCATGGAAACAAGATTTCAGGATGGTCTTTGCTTCCTTTCATTCATTTATTCATCAAGTGTCATATGTATGTATCATGTATGTATGTATCATCTATCATGTATGTAACAGATTTTCTCCTAAAGAAACAGAGATAAAGAAAACTTGGAAGAACAAAGCTAAACAGAGAAATTGCAGGTGTAGGACAGCCTCCAGCAATGAATTTATAAACATATCTCACCAGACAAATAGAAAAGTTGCCATTTGTAACAACTTTTGAACGCAGTCTATTGAACATATTTGTAACATAAATTCACTTAATCCTTCCTTCTCTCTCTCCAAGGAAAATATTAATTCCCATTTACAAATGAATAAATGAAATTCTAAAAGGTTAAAAAACACCTGCAAGGTCACAGAGCCCAGAAGTGAAAGTGTGTGGGTGAGAATCTGCTTCCAAATTCTAGGCTCTTTGCGCAAGAAGTAAGAAGACATGAAGGAGAATGCATCTGTTTTCTTTTCATTGCTTCTGAAAAGTATATTCCATTAACAAATCCCTGTTTGATGCCTTGAGGAAACAGAAAGGCAAGATGAGAAGTAAACACAGCATGGGAGTCAAAGAAAAAGAGGAGAGAAGCTGACCCCTTCCTGGTTTCCCTTCCTAACCCCTGCCCCCAGCATGTGCAGGGTTGCACAGTGGCACCTCATGCCCGTGAGCTCTCTGTTCACATCACCTTGTCCTCTTCCTGAAATGTCCTTCCTATACACTTACGCTCTGCGAAGGGAGGCAAATCTAGATTAAAACCCTGATTTTATTAAGTCCTTACTTAGACTATACCTGATTGACTTGGTTCATAATGATATAATTTTCCAAACCAAAGTCCTAGTACATTCTGTTAAATCTTGTTATTCAAACCACCTTGAACAGCACAAAGTGTCTCAACTCAATCTGAATAACCCAGAAAACAGAGACCTTGGTTTCTATGCCTTTAATTATTTTTCATTTTACAGTACAGTCCTAGCAGGTTGATAGCTAGATAGACAGACAGACAGATACACACACACACACACACACACACACACACATTTATTTATTTATTAACTGAAAACATGTGATTGAGAACAACTGGAAAACGATAATGGAATATGAGTGGAGGCCATGTGGCAAACCAATCTAGTTGGCCAAGACATAACATTCTTGTGAGATAGTTTCAGGCTTGTTCAATCAAAACCTGTCTCCAGGAGGCACTTGGAGTGATTGCTAGGAAATTTAACTGACAGCAGGAACAGGAAACAATTCAAGCCATTATGGTGACATCATTGCCATGCTCTGTCAGACACAGCCCATTAGGTTACAATGGGGATTGAAACCTTACCCAAGGGAGGTATAGCAGAGCAAAAATGGATAGGAGGCCAGGTCATAGCTGGCCAACATTTCCCAGCAGATATTGATTTTGTTATAAAATAAGCTAGGGTAAAGGAAGCACCTGTGGCTCAAAGGAGTAGGGTGCCGGTCCCATATGCCAGAGGTGGTGGGTTCAAGCCCAGCCCTGGCCAAAAACTGCAAAATAAGAATAAGAATAAGAATAAGAATAAGAATAAGAATAAGAATAAGAATAAGAATAAGAATAAGAATAAGAATAAGAATAAGAAGCAGCCAGGGAAGTATGAACTTAGGGAAGTTTGTGTTTGGGAGTATGGAAAAAAATATTGGTGGTCTAGTCTAGTCTATGGAAAATACAGGATTAGAAAATAGTTTTTGAAGACGGAAAAAATATTTTACCAACTTTTTGTGATAATAGCTATGTAAAAGCTACCAATATGACATGCTTTTAAACTTAATTTCAGTTAATATTTTTCCATAACTTTCACACGTTTGGATAACCAACCAAATGATAAGCCAAGCTCCAACATGTGGCATTTGCCAATTTCTGTGGTGTCAATACTCTCACGATAGTCTATTTCAAGCTACCAACATGCCATCCCTGAAGATAAAATTGGGGAGAAATAGCCCGCCATCATAGGCATGCCTTGTTATTGCACTTCTCTGAATCGTACTTCTCAGATACTGAATTTTTTACAAATTGAAGGTTGTGGCAACCTTGTGCGGAGTGATTCTGTCAGTGCTATTTTTTTCAACAGTGTGTGCTCACTTCATGTTTCTGTCTCACATTTTAGTAATTCTCACAATATTTCAGACTTTTGTTATTATTATATCTATTATGAGGATCTGTGATTGGTGTTCTTTGATGTTACTATTTTAATTGTTCTGGAGCACCTTGAATCTTGTCCTTAGAAAACAGCAAACTTAATTGATCAATGTTGTATGTGTTCTGACAGCTCTACCAACCAGCCATTCTCTTATCTCCCTTCCTCTCCTTGGGCCTTCCTATTCCCAGAGATACAACAACATAGAAATTAGGGCAGTTAATAACACTCAAGTAGCCTCTAAGTGTTCAAGTGAAGGGTAGAGTTGCACATCCCTCACTTTCAAGCTAGAAATATAATTTAGAAAAGCTAGAAATATAATTTAGCTCAATGAATAAGGCATATTGAAAGTCAAAACAAAACTCTCATGCCAAATATTTATCAAGGTTGTAGATGCAGAGGAAAAATTCTTGAAGGAAATTAAAAATGCTACTTCAGGGAATACACAAATAATAAGAAAGTGAAATAAGAAATTTCAGAGGTTTGAATAGAAAATCAAACCAGCCACAACATTCCCATACACCAAAGCCTAATCTCCATTTCTGTAAAGGCTGAGAGAAGTAAGAAAACTTCAGAAGAAAAGTTTAAAACTAGGAGAGGTTGGTTCATGAGGATTAAGACAAGACGCTGTCTCCATAACATAAAAGTGCAAGGTGAAACAGCATGTGCTGATGCAGCACATTATACTGGAGATCTAAGAAGGATCATTGATGGAGGTGCCTACTCTAAACTATAAATTTTCAATGCAGAAAAAACAGTTTTATATTGAAAGAAGATGCCATCTAAGACTTTCATAACTAGAGAAGAGAAGTCAATGCCTGACTTTGAAGCTTCAAAGTAACGAATGATTCTTGTTACCGGCTAATGCAGTTGGTGACTTTAAGTTAAGCCAGTGTCCATTTGTCATTTCAAAAATCTCAGGGCCCTTAGAATCGTGTTAAATATATTCTGTCTGTGTTTTATAAGCGGAACAACCAAGGCTGGATGATTGTACACCTGTTACCAGAAGGGGTTCCTGAATATTTAAACCCATTGTTGACATCCACTACTCAGAAAAAAAAAGATTCTTTCAAAATATTACTAGTCATTGACAATGTATCTGGTTACTCAAGAGATCTGATAATGACGAACAAGGAGATGAATGTTATTTTCATGCCTGCTAACATAACATCCATTCTGTAGTGCATAGATCAAGGAATAATTCCTACTTCAAGTCTTATTACATCAGAAAACATTTTGCAAGGCTTTAGCTGCTTTATAAAGTGTGATTTCTCTGATAGATATAAGCAAAGTAAGTGGGAAAATTTTTGGAAAGGCTTGATCATTCTTGATGCCATTAAAAACCTTTATGATTCATGAAAAGAGGCTATTATATCAACATGAACAGTAGTTTGGAGGAAGTTGATTCCAAACCTATAGTGGAAGAAAGAACTGCAGATGTGGTGAAAATAGTAAGAGATGTGACTTCAGAAGTGGAGTCTGAAGGTCTGATTACATCACTGAAACCTCATAAAATTCGAATGCATGTGAAGCTGCTTCTTAGGATAAGCAAAGCAACACCCCCCGCCCTGTTGGTGGATCCAGGTGTGTCACACTCCAGAGCTGCTCCCACAACCAGAACTCCCTGCCTGGGGCACCCCCAGACCTACACAGGGTCACTCCAACAAAGATCCAGCAACAATCGAACAACAAGATCCTGCTGGAGTCTAATCTTGGAGAGATACCTCCCCAGGGAGACACCTCCATGGACAGCCAGAGATAACAGTGAAAAACAATCATGAGGCTAAATCAATGGAAATACTCTGGCAATATGAATAAACAGAGTTGATTGACTCCCCCCAAGGAACAATGGGGCAGACACAGCACAAGATCCCATGCACAAATAGCTAAAATGTCACAAATCGAATTCAGAATCTGGATAGCAAATGAGATTGAATTAGAATTCCAAGCAGTAACCCAAAACATATCTCAAGAATTCAACGAATTCAAAGATCAAATGACCAAAGATTTTGACACATTGAGATGAGTAGTTGCAGCCCTCAAAGATCTGAGAAACACAGCAGAATCCCTCAGTAACAGAATGGAGTAAGCAGAAGAAAGGATTTCTGACATTGAAAAAAAAGCTTTCGAACGCTCCCAAATCCTCAAAGAAGAAGAGAAATGGAGGGCAAAAACAGACCACTCTCTCAGAGAGCTCTGGGATAATTAGAAGAAAACCAATATTCATCTTATAGGGATCCCCGAAAGTGACGAAGTGGCTTCACAAGGCACAGAGTCTCTTCTCCATGAGATTATGAAGGAGAACTTT